>JAVJAP010000111.1:0-260733 GCA_034770075.1 Aralia elata
CCACCAAAACAATATAACATATATACTTAACTATTCTAATAACACAAACAATAATAATAATCAATTTAGGGTCTCCAAAATCAAGGTTCTTGCTATTACTTCACATTTAAACATATCTAGCGAAACATCTCTTCTCAGATTCGTTTCTTGACCAAATCACTCCATTACACATGCATTGTTTTCGTATTTCAACATACTAACAACAATAATTATCAATTTGCAGATTGATATACCAATTAAACACCAATTTTGGTCCCAAATAAGCCATATTCATAGATATATCATTATAAACTCAAATTTTCCCTTTTAATCATATTTTCATGGATTAATTCAATTAAAATCATTTATAAACAACATATAATAATTTATACATACTAGCCAACATATATAAACAATTTTCTCATGTATTAGCCATGAAAATTTATTTATAGAGAAGTAAAAATCAACTTTTAGTGAAGAACCATGAAGAACACAATTTTTTTTTTCTAAAACATGCTTTCATGAATTTGATATACCAAAATCATCTACAAAGGCTATCAAACAAATTAAACCCGCTTATAAACAAATGCCATCAACAATTCAATCATTTACCCATAAGAAATTTGATTTAAAGAGAACTTAAGAACCAACATTAAGAACTTTGAAATTTAGAGAGTTTACCTTTGATTTCTTGCTTAAATTACACAAGATGATTAGCAAGCTTGATAACACCTTCTTCTTCCTCTTGATATTTTTACGGTCTTGGGTTCTGAAAATTCTCAAAACTCTCTAAACCTCTCTTTACTCTCTCTTCTCTCCAACCTATGTGTTTTAAACTTAACAGATAAAACAATACATAAAACTAAAACTTGAACCGATAAAATATAATGCGTACAACGTTATGGTTTCATCAGTTACAAAAACAAGAGTTTAATTTTGTGTTCAGTTACAAAATTCAAAAGCTACAAGGCCATGTTTGGTAAACTAACTCAACACCCCTTTTAAATTTTTTCTATAACTCATTTAGCATAAAGTTTATTTGTCACACCTTTAAACAATTAAATTGTAATCATATTAATTCAATTAAACTTTATAATAAAATTTTCATTTAACCATTAGAATTATTAAACAAATTAATTAAATTTCTAATTAATTAAATTAATATATCACACTTAATTAAATTACTCCACAAAAATTCCATCAATTATTTATTTAACTCAATAAATAAATCATCTAAAATATTTATTTAATTCAATAAATATTTTAAATTAAATATAAAATTCTTGATCGTTACAGGTTGGGCATTTAGTGAGGCTCGAAAGTGGGAAGACTTTGGCTAAGCCTCTCCAAGAAGCCAAGGTGGCTAGGTACCCCCCACTTGGTCCCTCATCTGGGTTTCATTCCACCCACATTTCATCTTATTTAGCTAACATGTTGATCCTCCTTTAACTTCTTAACTTTGGGCTTGGTTTGGACTTAGATTGGTCTTGGTTTGGGCCATTCTTTGGGCCTCTATAACCTTTAGTTTGGGCTTCTAATTAATCATGTTTGGGCCTCCAACAATTCCTTCCATTGGGCTCCCAATAAAATTTCCTTTGGGCTTGCCAATTAAATTGGTTCTTCGTTAGTTTTCATAATTCGTTCAATTAGTCAAAACACCAAAATTTTCTTTCGTAAATTTTATTAGAGATTACGTCTCCATTTCTAGAATAAACACTATGTCCTAATTCAAAAAATCGAAAAAATAAAAAAGGCATTTTTTGGCGTGAATAGTGGTTTTACGTCTTTTCTATAAAAAAATTATTTTCATCTATGAAACCCTAATTCGTAAATTCTAACATGTAAACATAATTTAGGTCGTAATACGACCTTAAAATATGTAATACAAAATAATATTCATAAAAATTCATTTTATTCAATAATATTCACAAACCCTAATTACAAGGTTAGGCATGATGCTCGAGTTCCTATGTTGCTTCTTCAGCATTGTGGTTCTTCCATACTATCTTAACTAAAGGTATTACCTTATTTCTTAAGACTTGTTCTTTTCTATCAATTATTGGAATAGAAATTTCGTTATACGTTAAGTCCTTTTCAACCTGAATAGGTTTGTATTCTGTTACGTGCTTATAGTCCTGTTTATAAGGCTGACATGTGAAACACATTATGTATGTGTTCGAACTCAAGAGATAAGACTACTTTGTAAGCCACCTCTCCTTCCCTTCTTAATACTTTGAACGGTCCTATAAATCTTGGACTTAGTTTCCCTTTTTTTTAAATCGTATCTTCCCTTTCCTGGGAAACACCTTCAAAAATACGTACGACCAGACTTCAAAATCTTTTTTCTAGCATTATTGATCCGCATACTTTTTCTGTCGATCTTGAGTTGTTATTAGTCGTGCGCGTATTAACTTAATAATTTCCGCAGTCTGCTGCACCAATTCTGGTCCCAACAGTCAACGTTCCCCTACCTCATCCCAGCACAACGACGTTCTGCACTTTCTCCTACATAACGCTTTGTAAGGCAGCATGCCTATACTTGCATGATAGCTATTATTATAAGAAAATTCTACTAAAGGTAGGTGGTCATCCCAACTCCTTTTAAAATTTATTACACAGGCCCGTAGTATGTCTTTGAAGGTCTGAATCGTCCGCTCGCTCTGCCCGTTCCTATTTGCTCTTACAAACTCTTCTAGAAGTTTGACGTGAAACTAGGATCCCTATCCGACACAATCGAAACTAGCACTCCATGTCTTGAAATGATTCCTTGACCTAAAGCTTAGCTAATTGGTCTAGATTAAATCTAATTTTGTTCGGCAGAAAATGCGCTGACTTCGTCAAACAGTCCACTATAACCCATATAGCATTGTACCTCTTCTGCATCGTTGGAAGTCCTATAACCAAATCTATTATGATATGCTCCCATTTCTACTCTTGATTTTCTAATGGTTGTAACAATTTACTTGGTCTTTGATGCTCGGTCTCGACTTTCTAACAAGTCAGGCACGTACTGACGTACTCCGCAACTTCTTTCTTCATATTCAGCCACTAAAAATATTGTTCGAGGTCTTAATACATCTTCGTGCTACCGGGATGAATCAAGTACCTCGAATAATGGGTCTCTTGCAAAATTTCTTTTTTTAACTCCGGTACTGACGGTACCCAAATTTTTCCTCTAAATCTTATTACTCCCTCATTATCGAGTTTATACTTAACCTCTTCCTCGCCTAAAATTCTTTTCCTTATTCCCTCACACTTTTCATCTTTGAGTTGTGCTTCTTTTACTCTGCCCAATAAGGTTGGACGAGTCTCTACTGAAAAACAAATTCCCCCGATTTCTTTGGGAACTTTTGATAGACTCCACGACACGCTTGCGTGAGGTGGTCATCGCTCGGATCATTTCTAGCAAAGCTTTAAGAGTGGAACTTGTAATACCCCGAAATATTATCAAAATTATAAATATTGTCTTAACTGGGTTAACAATGAAAACTATAGAAATACCTAATGAACGACTGTTCAGGTAATCTTTGAAAACCTAATACGATTCGAAAACGCTATCGTATACGTTTAGAATTAGAGTGTATAACCTAAAACTGGGTATCGAAAAGTTTAAAACCTTAAACCCAGATGATATTCGAATTTTATAACATATGTGCTTAATAAAGATTGAAATGATATTTCGAAGCAGGTGTTTTGTGATTTTATTATGTAATCGATGAATTAGGTCAAATAAAATTTTTCTCCGTAAAACGTCGTGCTTAAAAATAAAAACGTCAAGCTTAAAATATTTTCACCGATAAGCTTCTCGATATATTTACGAAAAGTTACTTTGTCGTGCTTAAGCTGATATAGTGCTTTGTCGTGCTTATGGTGACAAGCTACTTTGTCGCGCTTACATTAGGCGCACGCTGGCACATGTTAGGCACACGCTAGTCACACGCTTGTCACACGCTAGCACAAGCACGTCGCAATTACCCTTTTACCCTAAGCTTTGCTAGCCTATAAATACCCCTTCATCCACTCATTATTTCCTACCATTTTTCAAGAGCAATTCAATACCAGAAGTACTCTATATTTATATTCTGAGAGATATTGTGAGATAAAACTTACTTTCGAAGTATCGAAGCACTACGCGATTGGAAGTAAAGCTAGCAACTACAAGAGGTATTACTCTAGTGGTTATTATTTTCATTCTTCTTTATATATTTAGTAAAAATATACTTTTATAAGCAGTTATAATGCCCAAATTATTTTAAGTATATACTACAAAAGTCCTATTTACAAGCAGTTATATTGTCCGATTTATTTCTTTTATATATTAGAAAATATACTTTTATAAACAGTTACAATGTCCGATTTTATTCAAGTATTTAGTAAGAATATTCATTTTATAAGCAGTTATAATACGAAAATTATCTCAAATATAATAGCCGAATATTCATTTTATAAGAGTTATAATGCCCGATTTATTTTAAACATAGTAACCGAATATTCATTTTTTAAGCAGTTATAATGCTCAATTTATTTTAAATATAGTTGATGAATATTCATTCTATAAGCAGATATAATGATGAAATCATTTCATGTATAGTAAAAGAAGTCTTATTTACAAGCGGTTATAATACCCAAAATAAAAATTAAAAGATTTAATCGTTAAAATGCTTAATTAGCCTAGCATAATCAAAGGAAGGTAAAGCTTGCACTTCAAGAGGTCGTGTGAAGAATGCAAACTAGCATAAACGATCGAAGCGATAAAAGGCAAGTCTACTTATTTGTTGAAATGCACTCCGTGCAATAACATGTCTTATTTATGCAGTTTATTGTTATGCAAGTATTGTTTCTTTTGCACCCCGTGCATTAACATGCTTGTTATCTATTATGTGCAATGTGATAGGGATTGTTGAATTTCAATTGAAAACCATGTTAGTATCTGAGTTGAACAACTCTCTTGTATGGGCATGAGATGTGTTAGGAAACCGATCTAACTCACTGAGATAACATTTGTCGCAGTGTATATGTATCGTAGAAGAGATATCCACTGTTGATATAATTATACCAGTGTTGACGAGACGGGGAACAAATTCATTAGTTCGTGGGTGGCGAACCACTCAGTTCACTATATTGATAATCGTTGAAACCTTGTATCAGCTTATTCTGTATATATATCTTGAAAAGGTGATTCTCTTCTAATATATATATCTGTTAGACTTGTTGGGCATTCTTATGCTCATTCTTGCAATTATCTTAAAATAAATTACATCTAAGGAAGAATTACCAGACGATTCTGGTGTTACAACGAAAGTTAAAGATGTAGAAGTTATTTTAACTATGTTAGATTAACATTATTGGCAATGTCCAGAAAGTTTTGACGAGGAAAGGGGTTAGGTCATCTAATTGCGCGCCGTTTTAACGAAAAGCCCCATCTTTCTAAAAGTAGTATGCACACAAGCCAATCATATTTGATGTGATGTAGCATATAATTTGTAATCTTATTCATTTATTAATAAAAGAATTGATTTTCTTAAAAAGCATTTTATATTATCTACATAGTGCTGTTATATTAAATGTGATAAACCCATAGTTTTGAGCAATGTTTTTAGAATCATGATAATGATCATGCTAATGAGATCTAAATTCTACATAGCTCACAAACTAAAATCATTCCTAATCGTTGGATTACTAAAAAGAGGATTAGTGAATCCGGATAGATTAGTACATACATTGCTTGCTCTTAAAAAGAGGATGATTGATCTCATAATCATTTGTGTGGAGACACTAAAGCAAGTATGCATGTGCTTATTGGAGAATAAGTACACTGAATGTGGCTCGCTAAGGAATATCTAAAAGAGTTGTACTCGCCTGTCAATAGGAATTCCTCTAGTGATAGTAGTACAAGTGATACTTGGACTTGAGATCATCATAGTATGTTGTGTATGATGAATTATATTTTGACATATCCCTTAAGACATTTAGGGTATATCAAAGGGTATGATTGGGTATAATAAGTTGTACATAGAGATAGGTGAATGATCAACAAAGAATCTACCTCGTCTAGTAAAAGATGTGAATGTCCTATGTGATTCGATAAATGATTACTCAGTAGTCCTTGGCCAAGGCAGAATGAAATTTGAAAGGAGTTTCTAATTTGCAGTATTTAGCGTTGTGCATTTGGGAATCGAAATACATATAATTAAATAAAATAAGACTTGACAGTAATTCCATGTCTTATATTTAATTGGGACATTATATGGTAGAAGGATTGAATTGTACGGTAACTATGCACTGAAAGGTCGTTGATCGCTAAGGGGCTTACCCTTATTGTCGAATAAATATTATTTATTTAAATGAATTAAATAGTTTGATATATTTATTAAAATATAATTAGAATTGTTCTAATTGATTTATTCACAACCGGTTTAATATGAAGAACCTAATGTGTCACACCGTAAAGGAAAAATATTTATTTAAGAAGTAAATGACATAATTGTAACAATAAGTTAAGTGTATTTAATTTAGTCTATGGAGATAGAATAAATTAAATAGCTTAATATTTATTATTTAATATTTTGGAAATATTAAATATAAATTACTAAAACGAGTCTAATTATTATTATTATTATTACTATTACTATTATTTAAATCCTAATAGGGATTGAGAATTAATTAATGGAAGTACTCTCTCATGAATTCCTAATTAGATTAGGAGCATAATTAATTAAAAGAGTTTAATTATAATAAAAATTCTAATCCTAAATAGTTTAGGAAAGGGGTTTTCCTACATCTATAAATAAGAGGAGTCTTATCATAGATTAGGATTACACATTCTTGCATTACATTGTGGAGAGTACTTGTAATTTCTATAGAGATAGAAACTAGGGTTTTGCCAATACTCATCTTCTTGAACAACTATTCTTACTTGGTGGATCACCTCTAGAGGCCAAACACTTGGGTGGCTAATGTTAATCAAGCGAAGGAATTTAGTCAGTGGAATTCAAGGAGAACGTGAAAGAATTGGAGGTGAACTTGTACCCGAGGAAGCTTTGATTCACGAGGGTATAATTCTCTATCTCTATCTTTTTCGTTAATTGATAATTGAACACAATAAAAGATCATGGTGATGGTTTGTATGAAAAATTTTAAAATTCGTTTTATCACGCTCCCGCCCTATATATGTAATTTGATTGCATGCTTGCATTATATACAAACCCAACAGTGGTATCAGAGCCTAATTCTTGTGTTAATTATTGATTTTGATGATTTCATGTATGAATTGATATGCGATACGATCGGATTTTGTGCAGAAATATTTTTTTTTCCGAATCTGCATCACGGCGCGGTCGCGCCACTTCCAGTTCATTTTGGAATGCGGCTGCGCTTGAACCTAGAAAACGTTTCTGGGGGTGCAGCGCGGTCGCGCCGCTCCTAGTTTAATTTGGAGCACGGCCGCGCCGGTATGCAGAGTTTGAAATTTTTTTGTTTTTTCTCAATTAACATAAATGGTTTATTTAATTGATAAAGTTTAAAATAAAGATCTTTATTTTATCTGAAATATAATTTCAGATTGCTAAAATTAAAGAAGTTTAATTTGGATTTGGTTTTTTGATTGAAATAAAAGAGTTTATTTTGTTTCAAAAACTAAATATTAGCAAAACTTTTGCCCATTAATTGATATCAATGCATATATAGAATGATTTTGTTATTCATGAGATGAATGTTATTTATTGATGCATATGGAGATATGTGTGAGAATAAATAGGGATTGATTATGGACTATTGACCAATGTGTGATTGGATTTATTTTAGAGGATGCTTGAATGTATGTGTTTTTATAAATGGGGTCTGCGTACCTCGTCTTCCTTAGTTTTTCTTAATGTAAATTCTATCTCCCTCCTATGTACTTCCCCTTGACTGTTGATCAACGTTTCTATTATAGTAAATAGTTAATGTAATAGGATAAGTTAGAATTATTTTGAAGAATTGGAGACAAAGGAGCAAGGAGCACTTGAAGACCCGTTTGTAATGGAGCCCGGGTTTACTGTTGGGTTTATATATAACGCAAGCATGCAATCAAATTACATAAATAGGGCGGAAGCGTAATAAAACGGATTTTAAAAGTTTTCATACAAACCATCACCATGATCTTTCCTTGTGTTCAATTATCAATTATCGAAAGAGATAGAGATAGAAAATTATACCTGTTTGCCTAAATCTATACTAGCAAAAATACGCAAGTATACGCAGTCCACAAGTAATAAAGAGTAAGTAGAGTATCATTCTCACGAGGAAATTATGTAATTTATAATAATAAAAATCAATTCTATACCAACTCAATTAAAGTAAACAAAAGATCAATTGTGTATTGCTGTGAAAACTTTAATGAAACTAAGTAAATAAATTTCGAAAACAGATATTATTACAAACTTAAGATTACAATTTCACTTATTCCTTCATTTAAATTCATATACTTCCTGTAAATTATGATATATACTTCAGATCGTTAATCAGGAACTCATCACTATCTAAAACCACTTCTCAGTGTATCTTAGACAAATTAACCCAAATCTACAAAGGTTAGAATTAAGTTGAACACCCTAAATAACTAATTCACTATATCTCTATGTGAATTACAATTAAAAAGGATTTGAAGCTCAGGTTCCTTATCAGATTACATGCGGTGTATATGTATATCTCTATCCTAAACACAAATTATGAGCCCCAAACGTAAGTAGACAACATAATCACATGCTATTATGATCAGATCTAAACCTATAATCCATCTCTTAACTTCATATAGGTTATCACAATAATTACTGGCCAGATAATCAAACAATTAAACTCAAATCATAATAGACAATCTGAAAATATATACAAATAATTAACCAGGAAGCATAGTGATAAAAACTACACAATAAAATTAATTGCAATCTTAAAAGAAAATTAGTTCATAGCTAAACTAAATTCATAATCCACAAATTAAATAGCATTCAAAATTGCAAACTAAGAGATAGAAAAGAGAAATAAAACTCTGAAAGTAGCCTCCAATCTCTCCTTAGCTCCTACAATGAATTCAATATGCTATCCACCTTGCTTCAAGTCTCCAATTGATTACAAATCAAGAATAAGTCTCTTAATTCGTAGATAAATAAAAACTCCGTAAAACTAGCTATTTATAGTACTTACTAATCGTCCAACATAATATAGAAGAGATAAGTTTGATTACAAATCAAATGCCAATTCAAAACTTAAAAAGTCAAACTTCAGCTCCTAGTCAACTACCGACCTAATGCGGCCGCGCTAGGTCCATGCACAAGTCCGGCGCACCCGTGCAGTCCTTCAGCCGAGCCCCAATCTGGCAACCAACGTGCGCGCACAGCTCTCCTTCACATTCACGGCGCGGCCGCGCAGCTCTACAGTACTCCAGACTTTGGCTTCTTCAGTACTCCAAATTCCCTCGGTTCAAATGCAAAATACCTACAAAAACACAGAAAACACATGAAAAGTAACTAGAACTCAAGGATTTCAACAATAATACAGTCAATTGGTATCCAATTCGTAGGTACGAAACCAACTCATCAAATACCCCAAAACTTTAACTATTGCTTGTCCCCAAGCAAAGCAACACAATGCAAAAGAACAAAACACAATGAATGCAACTTTTTTTTTTTTTTTTTTTTGCTAAGTTGGTTTTGTATTGATTAGACCAAAAATACATTGGCTAAGGGAAAACCCCCGACTATAGATAGGTCATCTCAAGACAGGCCAAGAGAGGAACTAGCTATAGGCTAAAGTAAAGAAAATTACATAATCCAATTACAGAATCCAATTGCAATAAAAATTACAGAAATGAGAAGCCTTTAGAAAGGATTGGGATGTGGAGAGTCTTGATTTGATAAGGAGAACCACCTCTTTTGCCACGGCTGAAACTGGAAGGAGTTTATCATTATGGAGTTTAGTATTCCGAGCTTCCCAAATTTTGTAGAAAGATGCAGCCAAAGTTAAGCAAATAATGTTTTGTGTGAGCCTACTACCTTGAAAGTTCATAGCAAAGTCAGTGATACCGCTCCAATCAGTTGGTATATTAATCCAATCACCAACATTGAAAGCAAATCTCACAATGAAGTTTGAATAATCGCAACTAAAGAAAAGGTGTTCAAAGCTTTCATAGCTTTTTTGGCATAGCGGACATAGAATATCATTCCCAGAGCCATAATGCTTTTGTAATGTCATTGGTGGGGAGTCTTCACAGGAAGCCCAGCCAAAGAGAGAAAGAATATCGAGGAATGTGAAGCTTATGCCATAGAACTTTATGCCAGCCAACTTCAAGATTCCGGTGTCGAATGCTTTCCCAAACATGTTTGGCTTTGATTGTGTATGTGTGCTTCTAATCATTAAACCCACCAATTACATCTCTAACAAGAATATGTCAATTTTCATTCGATTTCAGCAACAAAGACAAATCCAGTTAAAATCGAGCAAATACTAAGTATAAAGGTAAAATGAGGTTTATTTCTACTCTAATCCTACCACGAGTGCGTTTTACGCTCCATCTCATATTTTATGCTTGACAGTGCAATGCCAGACTCTATTGGGCTTTTCAGAGTCATCCATGTAGCGAGTTTTCAATTAATGACTCCTAAACCAGACGGTTTTAGGGCACTAGGTGTTGAGACACCCCTAAGGATCTAATTACCCGAATGACAAAGGCCACAGAGTCCACTTCTCAAAGCATTTATTCATCATCTTTTTTTTCTTCCGTTTTTGTTTTTTATTCTTTTTTGTTGTTTTTTTTTTCATAAAGAAAACTAAAAGAAAATTACCACATAGATACCCCCAAACTTAAGTTTTTACTCAATTCTCACCTTCTTTGCCAAGTCACTGTTTTCTCCTTATAGTTCTAAGAATATCCCAAATTAGAAAAATGATTATGTAACTCTTGAATTAAAGTTGAGCAAAACAATCCAATTAGGTGCTAACCGGTGACTTAAGTTTCAGATAAGCAAAATTATCCTTATGATCAGAACAATGTCTTCATATTAACTATCAATGCTGTCCAAGCTAACAAATAAACACAACAACTTCATCATTAGCCTGGTCAAAAGCAACTGCTCAACAATTGTGTAGACACCCAAATTTTGCGTTCCCTATGCTAACCGTGACAGGAGGGCAAAATCGCCAAATGAACCGGCCTACGAGAGCAAAGGATGGGCACAAGTACGAACACTCGACGCCACCGCGACGATTTACAACCAAAACCGACGTGACAACAAGGCCGTCCGAAATGAGCATTCCCGAATGATGTGGCACGTCTCCCAGTAATTCCCGGACTGCAAAATACAAGCCTGTCGGCGAAAACTGATGTCACGACACGAGAATCAAGGCGTAGCAAGAAAATCGAGAAAGTCAAACCAGCCAGCCGCGGATTGATCTGCGGCCAATAAGTGCGCCTTTTGAAAACACGGAACTCGAAACACGAAAACCGATAACCAGCTGAGTGGATGGGGGGCGGCCAGCCAGCCGCAGATCCATCTGCTGCTGCCCTTGGCAGCCTATTTCAGCTCATTCCTTCATTCAGCATACAGGGAGTGGGCAGCGGAAGAAAAGAGAGAGAGAGAGAGCAGCTCAGAAAATAGGAAGAAAACAGCAGAAATTTGCAAGAAAATAGAGAGAAAAGAGAGAAAAAGTGAGGAATTATATCTTTTGT
Organism: Aralia elata; assembly: GCA_034770075.1. NCBI lineage: Eukaryota > Viridiplantae > Streptophyta > Magnoliopsida > Apiales > Araliaceae > Aralia > Aralia elata. The sequence continues at coordinate 11,681 of JAVJAP010000111.1, forward strand.
GTAAGATTATATATCATATATTTTCTACTCTACTCAATATACAAGTTCATACACATTGTGAGGATTATTTGCAAGGTGAAAAGACCATTTCTATAGCAATTTTTATATATCATTTTGTTAATCTTCTTGTCAATTGGGTTATGTGAAATGTAGTTTTTCTTGTATATTGTTGTGGATACATGGATTAGGGACCATTAGTGAGGGTTCCCACGGAACGAAATGCTTCCTAATGACCCGAGGATGTCCATTTAGTGAACTAATTTAGCTTGTTATGATTTATTGTGCCTAGTTTGTTTAGATTGCCATTTTAGGATATTGTGGTTGTTTGGCCATTTTGGATGTGAGCCTAGGAACGCGACCTCGTGGTCCAAATCCGATGATGGACGTCTTTTGATTTAGGTAGTAGGAACGATGTAGTCTTCATTGTAAGTATGTAATCGTCGGGCCTTAAAACGACGCCAAGGCGAGAATCGTGTTTAAGGCCCTGTCATAGTGAAAGTATGTGACTGTGGGCGTTCGGGGTTATTTTGATGGCTTACATGCCCGTGAATAATCCCCTACGTATTATAATGTTTGATTTGAATTGCAACACCAAAAATGATTTCAAAGCTAAACGATGAGGATTTTCATAAAAGCAATCAAACTAGGTTAGTAGCATCACGAGGATAAGAAATTGGAGGTGCTAAGGAATGTCGATTTCTATCTTAACGAGAAGGCAAAAAAAGAAAAAATCGTTTTCAACATCATAAAATATGGTTTTATAAAAATAAATAACGTTTTATTAAATCTTTGTGCATAGGGTTAAAGAGATCCTAGAGGTTGCCCATCATTTGAGTTACGAAAGTAACGTATAGATCTCGATTCCTATTTTGACGAGGGTTTAAAAAATTGATCTTGTTTTGCCAAAACGACACCCAATGAAAATCTCGCAGTTTTGACAATTAAAATCAAACCTTTTCTCATAAAGCTTTCTCGTATAAGCCGAAGGACATTCTAAAGCATTCTCAAAAGAAAGCACGACTTTTCCTAAAAACCCAAATGGTTTCTTCATGCAAACTCACCACAACATTCACATAGGCACACACGCGCGCACACATACACATTTTATGAATTAAAGGATAGGAAAGCATCGAGATTGCGGTAACCGTGTTTCACGGAAGTCGGGGGGTGCCTAATACCTTCCCCTCGCTTAAGCAAGTCCCCGAACTCTATGAATCTCGGGTTATAGATCAATTAATTCGGAGTCATATATGAGCCAGCGATTTACGAAAGAAAGAAACTCGGATGATTTGGTACATCCATTTCAAATATACCAACTGGCGACTCTGATCAATTGGCTCATCATAAAAAACGATCTTTCAAAACCCCGTCGACATTAGTGCCGACCTTTTCCAAAAAATCATCTAATGAGAAGGCTAAAATTGGAAAGGATAAATATCGGAACGGAAGCGATCCCTCCCGGCATCGACAGCTGGCGACTCTGCTGTGGACATTAGAGGGCTTAAGCCGCGTTCAAATCTTGATGCTATCCTATCCTTTAAAAATCCATGAATATGTGTGTGCATGCGATATTTTGATCTTTTTTACTCTTTGTTGTGTGAATGTGTGTTTTTTCCAATAAATGATTGATTGAATGGAATGGCTTTACTTTAAAGAAATCATTTGCATACGGTGAGGACGATGAATGTGAATGTATGTTGAGAGAGTACCTCCTCCTGAGGCGAACCTGTCGGTTGCTTATTACTGGACTCGAAGGGGTTGCTCCCCGGAGATGGCTCAGAAACGCACCACCCAAATCCGCTCCAATCGAAAGGACTCAGACGAGTAGATTGCGAAGATTTGGGGACCTTCATGCCGAAAAGCCCGCGAGAGTAACCTTAGGATAGGTCAGCCTCAAATTAACCCAACGCAGGAAAGGTCTCTTCATGCCTTTTTACGTTCGCGCGTATAAATGTCATAGTCCCATTCGGTATTCATATATGCCTCCCCTTTTGTCAAAAGAAATTACTAACCTCTATGTTTTGCAAGGAACAGCTGGGGAAGCATAATAAAGTCGTGTCTAGCATTTATTATTGCAATAAGGGACCACTAACATGTTGTTTTGCAGGGAAAGATTAAAAAACCCAAAAGCACAAAAGTTACAGCTTTAGCATGCATCCACATCTTTCATTTCCCAAAGATTAAACTCCAAACCGTTTTTTTTGTAGGATTGCTCCTCAAACACGTTCGCAATCTAAGAGGGCCCAGGTTTCTACATCTGAAATGGCTGATATTCCACCTACTAATCCTGGTTCCATATCTCGGGAGGAATTTGATGACTTTAAAAAGCAGATGATGGAAATGGCCACAATGCTAAAAGAACAGTTCTTACTCAGACAAGATCCGCCAAACCAGGGACCGCATAATATGCCACCACCAGGGGGAGACCAGAATCCTCCTAAAAATGGTGCAATCCTTTTTAAAGATGACCAACCCCAGCTCAAGGGCGAGCCAGTCATCCCAAAGGCCGTTCCTGCACCTGACAGGACAGTAATCACGATTCCAGAGGAGGGAGATACTGATGACATTCGAAGGAAAATGAAGCAGATGGAAGAGACCATCCAATCTCTAAAAGGCATAGGTTCCCTAGGCAGGGTTAATTATTCAGATCTGTGTGTCTTCCCCGGAACCAGATATCCGGAGAAGTTTAAAATCCCCGAATTTGAGAAATACAATGGGAAGGGGGATCCTTATACACATCTGAAAATATACATTGGGGAGCTTGGATCTTATGCAGAAGACGAAGGTCTAAGGATGCAATTATTCCAAAAAAGCCTGACGGGAGAAGCAAGAATTTGGTATGCCCGGATCCATAATTGGGAGGAGTTGGCTCATACCTTCTTAACACAATATAGCTTCCAGGCATAAATGGCCACTGATAGATATTAAATGACGAAAATCAAGAAGCAACCAAAAGAATCTTTCAGGGATTATGCCCAGCGATGGAGGGGTATGGCTGCACAGGTGAATCCCCCAATGAGCGAGTCAGAGATGGTGATGACCTTCGTGGATATTCAAGAGGCGCCTTATTATGAGCGGGTTATATCGGGGATTGGAAGACCTTTTGCCGAGATGATAAAACACGGAGAAATGGTGGACATGAGTTTGAAGTCTGGCAAGATTCGGGATTTCACGGCTTTGGAAACAGCTGCGGAACAAATCCAAAGTGGAAACTATGGCAGCACTTCCCGTAGGGTCCAAAAGAAAAAGGAGGAAGATGTTTCCCTCATCCTGTAGGGATCATCTAGAAAGGCGGAGAACAATCCTCCAGCACAGATACAGAGAGTGGGGCCATCCCGACAGCCTAACTGCACTGATCAAAGGACGGACGGGCGAAGGAGATTCGAGACCACAAAAAATCGAGTATTCACCCCGCTCGGGGATCCTCTTAAGCGGATTCTGGCAGTATTGATAGCCCAGAGGAAAATAGTTGATTTGGCACCCCCCAAGTGACCCGAAAGGAAGAAGATTTGACCCAAGCAAGCGATGCGCATACCACTCAGGTTCCCCTGGTCATGATACGCAAGAATGTTGGACTCTGAAGCACAGAATTCAGAACTTGATTGATAGTGGGGAAATTGTGGTGGAACAGCCAGACTCCCCAAATGTTAAAGTCAATCCCCTGCCTAGGCATGATGGAGAAGGGGTCAATGTGGCGGAAGCCAGTGAAGCCGAGGGGCCGTCAAGGCTGAATTATGTAAAGAAAATTGATGAAATGATCAGCATGATAAGTGATCACGAGAGTACATGGGGAGCGCCAATTAGGTTGGCGGGTGTAAGCAGAGATATCATAGAGGGGCCTGTCAAGTTATCGGCTCCGAAACTCCTCACCCTTACAGCGAGACCACAAATCCCTGTCCACAGTCTGAAAACGGTACCATGGAATTAGAGTGTCAGAGGAAGCGGCCAGTTGTGCTTCTATAACAACAAAGGGGAATCCCTTATATCTTCCTGGATGAGTCCTTGAAAGCAAAACGAAAAAAAATGAAAAGATATCCGAGGAGAAAGCCATGGAATTCTTGAGGAAGATGGATCATCCGGAAGCGAGGGGGATCCAGATATTGAGCGAGGAGTCGACCCTGACATCGATCATGGATTTGGTGTTATCATCCAGTGATCACTGCAAAATTCTGGCCAAAGTCCTAGAGGAGGCATACATTCCCAAAGAGATTAGCAAAGAAAGTTTCGGCCATCTGGTGGACCATCTGTTGGAAAGTAATGTAATATCATTCACAGAGGATGATATCCCCAAAGAGGGAAGGGGGCATCGAAAACCGTTGCATATTGCGGTAATCTCCTCAGGTTATATTATGAATGGGGTGCTGATCGATGGGGGATCGGTGTTGAATATCTGTCCCCTCAGTACATTGCAGAAGATGAACATCAATCCTAAACGCCTACGGGCCAGTCATGTAGTGGTACGAGCCTTCGACGGATCCCGGAGGGATACAATTGGGGAGATAGAAATTGCCTGTGGAAATAGGACCTTGTACTTTTGATATCTCTTTCCAAGTCTTAGATATTGCGGCAAGTTATAACCTGTTATTGGGGAGGCCGTGGATACACATGGCCAGAGCAGTTCCTTCCACGCTACACCAGCAAATCAAACTTATCATCGACGGGAAATCTGGTGACGGTCTCGGCAGAGTGTGATGACCCTTCTCCTTCCAGGAATGGCCTGCCTGTGATTAATGCGGCACCTGCCAGTTTTCAAGTGCTGGAAATCAGCACTCCCCATTACAGATGCCTGGGGGCTCCAGCCGTGAAACCTAAGGTCTCTCCGGAACTTACCTTTGTTGCAAAAGAAATGATGAAAATGAAATTTCAACCTGGACAAGGGTTAGGAAAGAGCAGTCAAGGAATCACCGAGCCCATTCAACTGCCCCATCAGATAGGCAAAGCAGGGTTGGGATATCATGAAGGCGTAGCATGGAGACCCTATCAAGGCACGACCCCTACTCGACTGGCCGAAAATCCGATGACCAAGGTAAACAATGAACGAGGGACTAGCAAGCCTGTGATTGGGACAGGGGGTGAAAAATTGACTCCCACAAGTGATGAGCCGACCAAGAGGGAAAGTTTCCTACATGAGGTCGCGCAAAAGTTCGAAACCAGGTGCTATATTCCCGGACATTTAACAAGCAATGGAGAGGGGAAGGATGTTGCCACGCCACCGGGAGCCCAACAAAGTGTGCCTGTCATCGATTGGGCAGGGCTAATTATTCCTGAAGAAGGTATGAAGAGGGACTCAGGCAATGTGTCCGTAGTCATCGGGGAAGTTTCTGATGTAAAGCCACCTTTCATCCAGCGCATTTCATCTGATCTGACCATCGACAACTGGACAATGGAGCCAGTGATATCCAAACAAGGTTAAAACACGGCATCATGGTGGTAGACCCCAGAGGATGGGAGGATGAAGAAATATCATTTTTGTTTTGTATTTTGCATAATTATGTCGTTTCGTCATGTTATCTAAACAATGTGATCGTTGTGGAAAATGACTTATATATGACAAATATTTTGTTTCATGTCAGGTGTACCAATTTGAGTAATCCTTGCCTAACAAACGGTCTTTCAAATTTGAATGATGATTATGATTTTGATATTGAGCTAGATTTCGATTTAATGGGCATTGAGTAAGACGAGACAGATTACGACGACGCGCCTAACGAGATCAAAGGATGGGTCGAGGATAAACCCAAAACCAACTTAGACCAAACCATCACCATAGATATCGGAGCCCCTGACAAACCTAAAGAGCTCAAGATAGGGACAGACCTTACCCCTAGCCAGAAAGCAGAAATAACTGAGTTGCTAAGCCAGTATGAGGATGTCTTTGCCTGGTCTCATGAGGACATGATCAGATTATCCACAGATATTATGGTACACTGGTTGCCCATCAAGGAGGGTTTCAGGCCTGTCAAGCAGAAACTAAGAAAATTAAAACCGGAGTAGAGCTTGAAGGTGAAGGAGGAGATCATCAAGCAGTTCAGGGCTGGAATCATTATGGTGTCCACTTACCCAGAATGGTTGTCCAATGTAGTCCCAGTGGCTAAGCCTGGAGGGAAGGTGGGGGTATGTGTCGACTATAGAGATCTGAACAAGGCCAGTCTCAAGGACAACTTCCCAGTGCCTTTTATACACATCTTGGTGGATAACACAGCCCAATACGAGATGTATTCTTTTGTTGATTACTTTGCGGGGTATCATCAGATAATGGTGGCGGAGGAAGATCGGGAAAAGACCGCTTTCATCACCCCTTGGGGTACCTTCTGCTATAGACGATTGGCTTTCGGTCTCACAAATGCGGGGGCTACTTATCAGAGAGCCATGATGGCCCTGTTCCACGACATGATGCACAAGGAGATAGAGGTCTACCTGGATGACATTATCCTGAAATCGAGGGTAGAATCTGATCATGTAACCCATCTCAGAAAGTTATTCGATCTGCTCAGAAAATATAATTTAAAGCTCAATCCGGCAAAGTGTGCTTTCGGGGTGCAGTCGGGCAAGCTCTTGGGATTCCTGGTTAGTGATCGGGGCATTGAGTTGGATCCAGCGAAGATTAAGGCCATTGTGGATATGCCGGCACCTCACACAGAGAAGGAAATAAGAGGATTCCTTGGAAGAATAAACTTCATTAGCCGCTTCATATCCCACTTGACGACTACATGCGAGCCGATTTTCAAACTATTAAGGAAAGATGCCTCCCAAGAGTGGAACGAACAATGTCAAGAAGCCTTTCAGACCATTAAAAACAGCTGACAGAGGCACCAGTGCTGGTACCCCCGAAGGATAGGATCCCTCTGTTTATGTATATATCGGTCAATGTCATTGCGATGGGGTGTATGCTGGGACAGAAGAACGAATCAGGCAAAGAGCAGGCCATCTATTACCTTAGCAAAAGATTTAGCCGATGCGAATAGAATTACACCCCCATCGAAAGGACCTGTTGTGCTTTAGCGTGGGCTGCAATGAGGTTACAACACTATCTCCATGGTCACACTACGTACTTGATATCGAGAATGGATCCCCTGAAGTATATCTTTGAAAGGCCCATGCTGAATTGTCGATTGTCCAGGTGGCAGTTAATCTTACAGCAGTTCGACATCGTATACGTAACTCAGAAAGCCATGAAAGGGCAGGGAATTGTAGATCAGTTGTCAGAAATGCCAGCAGGGGGGATGGAGCCTTTAGAAACTCCTTTGTCGGGCGAAGATGTATTTTGGGTATTACACACGAAATGTGATGACGAGGGGCAGTTCTGGACGTTGTATTTTGATGGTGCCATGAATGCTGAAGGGGCAGGAGCCGGAGCAGTCCTGGTCTCTATCACCGGAGAGCAATACCCCGTGGCTACTAAATTGCAGTTCAGTAATTCGAACAACACAGCTGAGTACGAGGGATGTATATTGGGACTCCGTTTTGCCCGTGATATGGGAGTAAAGAGACTAGCAGTATTTGGGGATTCAGAGCTAGTAATCTGATAGGCGATCGGGGAGTATAGCACGAAGGAGCTCCGGTTGCTTCCATACCACCGATGTGTTATCCAATTGATGCGATAATTTGAAGATATCGCTTTCCGACATATCCCCCGGGGACGAAATGATTTTGCTGATGCATTGGCAACTCTGGCTTCCTTAATCCACATAATCAAAAGCAAAGATGTTCCACAGATTGAAATAGCAGTACGGAATGCCCCAGCATATGAGGAACATGTGGCAGTATTATCGGATGAGGTGGTTGTGCCAAAGCAGCCTTGGTATCACAACATAAGGGAGTACCTGAGGGATAGATCCATTCCCGACCAGGCAAGCCGAGCTGAGAGGTTGAGAATCCAAAAGATGGCGATGAAGTTTTATCTGAGCGGGGATTCACTATACAAGAAGGATGCCAGTTTGGGATTGTTGCAATGTGTAAATGAAATGCAGACCCAAAAGATTATGGACGAAATACATGGTGGAGTGTGTGGGCCACATATGAGTGGACCGATGCTGGCCAAAAAGATCTTGAGAATGGGGCATTATTGGTTAACGCTAAAAGCCGATTGCGACGATCATATCAAACGATGATATCAATGCCAGGCGCACGGCAACGTAATTTATGCGCCCCCCCCAATGAACTGCATTGTATGACCTCCCCTTGGCCATTCTCAATGTGGGGTATGGATGTAATCGGACCAATAGAGCCCAAAGCGAGCAATGGACATCGATTTATCTTCGTCATGATCAATTACTTCACTAACTGGGTAGAAGCAGGTTCTTTCCCTAAGGTAACTCAGGAGATCATCGTTGGTTTCATCAGGAATAATGTCATTTGCCGATATGGGCAACCTGAGGTCTTGGTCTCCGACAATGCCAAGAATTTGAACGATGCCCTCATGAAGGAATTATGTGACCAGTTTAAGATTAAACACCTCAACTCTGTCATTTACTGCCCTAAAATGAATGGGGCAGTGGAGGCTGTAAATAAGAATATCAAGAAGATCATGGCGAGGATGTCCGCCAATCATCGGGGATGGCCGAATCTACTACCTCTCACCCTGCTGGCGTACAGAACGTCGGTGCGTACTTCTACAGGGGCAACCCCTTACGCTTTGGTATATGAAATGGAGGCTGTTCTGCCAGTTGAGGTTGAGATGGCGTCCCTCAGAATCTTGATCGATGCTCAGATAAGCGAGGAGGATTGGATGCAAATGTCGATACGACCAATTGGCCCTAATTGATGAAATGAGGGTGGCTGCTGTTTTGCACGGTCAGTTATATCAGCAAAGGATCTCTCGATCATACGACAAAAAGATAAGACCTCGGAAGTTCAAGGAAAATGACCTAGTGCTAAAGAGAGTCATGCCTTGTCAAGACGAAGCCAAAGGGAAGTTCGCCCCGAACTGGGAAGGACCTTTTGTGATTAAGAAAGTACTGTCTGGAGGAGCCCTCATATTACAAGAGATGGACGGTGAGGTGTTTCCCCAACCCATCAATTCCGACTCGGTGAAGCGGTTCTACGCTTGAAAAGAAAAATCATCATTTTCTCCTCTTTCTTGGAAAAAACGAACTACGTAGGACCTGATTTCCCAGCCTGTGGGAGTACCTAGGCAGCCATCACGACACGGTCCAATTCTTTACCAAATAATATTTTTTCTAACCAAAAAAAAAAAACTGATTCCCAACAGCCAGAAAAAAAACCCTTCCTATACCCTCGAAACCTTCCCGAAACCAGTCCCTAATCAGCTTCATCTCAAGTAATATAACCACTAGCCCAACCAAACAGTTAGCCAAAAATCTAAGACTCAGTCCGATGAAATCAACAGGGGTGCGGCAATATCTGTCAGATCTCCATCAAGACTTGAGAAGAGAAAGAAAGTGAAATGTCAAAATCATGGTCAGCTGGATAAAATGAGGATCCCATGAAAGGCAACAATACGACAAGAAGGGAAAATGACTAAATTTAAATGCATGTCTACATATATAAGTCATTTTGTTACAAGATTTCTCTTTGATAACCAATGAAACTAACATAGTTTATGCAGGAAATAAAATGATCTACAAATCTGAAACTAACTGAAGCAGGATGGATAAAGTGGTGGATAGATCTGAAGCATCAGCATCCCTTGCAATCTGCCGCCCCATCATGTCGATGCGATCCAATAAAGCGGTGGCTCGGCTAACAGTCTCAGAGTGAGCATCTATAACTGCCCTAGTCTGCAATACAATGGCGTCTCTGTCAATGAGGGCAGCATCTCTGGCCATAATAGCAGCATCTCTCTCAACGAGAGCAGCATCCCTCTCGGCCTCAGTAGTAATCAAGGCCAGGCGGAGTCGGGTACCCTCAGTAACCCTACTAGGGGCAGAATCAGCTGAGATGGAATGATCTGTGGTGTCATCTGTGAAAGTCACTCGAGAGTCATCAAAACCCCTAGCCTGACTCACACCAATAATATCCGAGTCTCCGCGCAACCATTGCACATAAGCAAATGTCTGGATGGGGCAACTGTCACTGTACTCGGCAAGGATCCTGCGAGACCAAAGATCATATACCCGCAGTAGATCTCTCTCTGTCTGAGATGATATAAGGAATCGGTAAGCGGATGCGCCCGTGAAAGGGTGAAAATCCTGTGTCTAATCAAACTGCCCTGTAACCGCCAAGGGATGATAAGTCGTCACGCCCCTCAAGCCAGCAATAGGGATGAAATCCAGGGTGGGCACGTGAGTCAAAAAGCTCATAAAGGAGCAATAACTCGAATAGATCAGGAGATGAAAAGGATCCTCAATAACCGACAAAAATGCTATCCAGGAGGCCGCATCAGTACAGCTCACGGGACGAAACGAAAACTGCGTGGCTATGTCATGGCTGAAGCAAAACCCTTGGCGACGAAAATGGCCGATGGGACTAAGATGACTCATAAACCACACATACAACAAAGTCGAGCTCCCTCTGAATACTCTGCCTCAGAAAGACTGACAATATGAGGCGGACATATAGGTGTCTGCCAGTATCATGGGAATGATGGTGTGATCCTCCTGAAGGGCTCTAATGGCCGCAATGACTCGCATATCCAACAGATCGGGTCCGGCGGGCAGATACAAAACTGAGATGACACAGGCCATCAAAACGTCTACTCTCAAAGCGCCCCAGCGCTCCTCAGATACGGAAAAGTCACCAGAAAATAGACGAAAACTGTCAGGTGAGCCGAATCGGTCAATCAAGAAATGAAGGGGAACCAGATGGTCTGATGTGATCACCGATAGCAGAGCTGTCCTCCGCGACCCAGTGAAAGTCAAGAACTGACGACACATGGGACCAACTGTGACCCTGGCGCAAGGACCATCCAAAGGCAAACCAGTAAAGCGGGCATACTCCTCGAGAGTAAGGGTTATCTCCACTGTCCCTAACCTGAACACCTGACGGGCAGGGGCCCAGTGACCTAGAATACCATCTACAAAGCCTGCTGGCACCTGAAAGGATAATAAGGACCGGAAGTGTCCGAGAAGACCGTCTGCAATAGCCCTGTCGCCCAGCGACAAACTGTCCAACCAGCGGAAAAGTCTGCCAACCAACCCTGTGGGAGGACCGAGATCCAAACGTATCACGGCATCTGATGACGACATCTGTGAAAAATAGTATCAAAAGACTATGCAGGGGTCATTCTCTATCCATAAACAATAAACATGCATCGTACAGTTAATAATAGAGCAAGTGAATTTCATAAAGATAAAAAACTATGCATAAATGAATAAAAGAGTTCAATACATAGTGCATGAAATAAAAAAAGAAATCTAACAGGTTCAGGTACAAAAAGCCCTATCCTAGCCTGATCTAGTCAAAGGTGAGGTCATCTAAGAAGGCGGGATCCTCGAACTGATCCCCTAGAGTCGTCGAAGTTGAAGGCCCAAAGTTCATGTCAGGGATATATGGCTGCGCTGGGGCATCGGATGAGCTCGGGCCTGTGTCAAAACCCGTACTATCAGGATCATATGCATAGGCATCCTCTGGGGTCCGACCTAACACCCGAAGGTACAACGATAACTGCTCCACCTGGCGGGTCAGAGTGGCAATCTGCTCAGCATGAGTGGGAGTCCGAACACAGGCGGCCCAATCAGTCATCATCACCGAGCTGGGGACCATATCTCTGAGAAAGAAGGTGGCCCGAGTCTGGGGACCGATGGTGCGGGGCACCCACCAGATACGAAAGGCCTCGCTCGTGCTGGGGCCCGAAGAAAGTGTCCGGCCCTCCTCCCCCGCGAGCATGATCTCCGAAGGCTGAGAATCCAACGGCCAAAGCTGCTAGACACCGGGACCTCCTCCAAAGTGCTATGGTGCCACCGCCGACCACGGGGATAGGTATCCAAGCCGAGGGTCGTGACAGGCCTCAGGCATGGAAGTCGCTCGTAGGCCCAGAACTGTGAACAGAAACAAGGAAAGGCATGAGTAACCGACAAAAGCAGAAAAGAGAAATAAAATGAAGGAAAGTACAGTAAGAAAAGAGGAAGAGAAGGCTCACTAGCAAAAAGTGGTAGAATCCGAGCTAAGCATCTGTCTGTCCCTCCGAACGTAGACGAAGACCGTGGAGGAAGTAGGCAAAGGTGAAGGACCCCCAATCATAGTCGCCGATCCGGTCTACATCCCTGACAGCTCCGACGACGCTGAAATGAATGGTAGAGGAGTTGTTCCCTAGGAAACAACCCCTCATAATGGTCAGGAACAGACGTCGGAGCAGAATATCACGAGTGGCTCGATCTGCTGGGAATGGCGTCGCATATATGCCTCCAACAGCGTTAACATCCAAAGCTCCAGACCGAATGTTGCGGGCCTTGAAGACCCGATCATCGGCAGCGAAACCCAATAAAGCTCGGACCTCTGCTGGAGTAATATCAAGATCCAGAGGGACACGGGATCCAGTGAACTCGATACCCGTGATGTACCTCCAATCCCAGGGAGTCAGCACGACCTCACAGTCCAAAAGGTGAAGGGACTGGGTCTGGTGGAACCATCGCTCGGATAGAGCCCTCATATAACCCCAGGGGCACTGACGGGGAATGATGGTGAAGAAATGACGAAAGCCCTAGGAATCCACCACCGCGCGGTAATCACTGTGCAAAGCTGTATAGAGGGAGTAAATGTTAAACCAGTTACCCCTCGGCTGAGTAAACTCGGGCACCTGTGGCAATCACTAATGGGTCAGTCCAGATACGAACGGAAATTGAGAATAAATTCAGAGTAGAATTGAATATACCTCATTAGCAACAAGAGATGCTGAGGGGTGACGACTGAGATCCTAACCCAATAGATCGGGTATCTGCACAGAGGCGCCAGATAAGGCGCGATGAGGAGATGGAGCTGGTGTGCTGGAGGATGGCCCCTCTACCGCAACGTCCGGAAGAACAGCCTCCTCAACATCGGGGTGATCGGGCCGGATGACAGCCTCCGCCAGTCGGCGAGCCTGGCGGGTCCGAGGCAAAGCAGGGGCGGGTACAACCCTACGACGGCGAACGCCTGAGGTCCGAGACGCAGTGGAGCTACTAGGAGCGTCAGGATCCATAGCTGGAATAGAACAAGCGAAGAGGAAGGTAAATTCTATTTTGAATTATGTCACAAACATTCCAATTTCCTATCCTCATCGTAGAATTAATGCAGGATGATATATGCATAAAAAAAAAATTCGGCAGAGTTTCGTCTATAAAATGGACATCCCATGCATAGCCAAGCATGTTTTCAATTAATCCAAGCCACAACAGGTCAAAATTGCATTTAACATGAAAAAGACCATAATGCATGATTTTCTTTCAAAAAGAAACAACAGATATGTGGGACCGCATCATGAGCATAAAATATGACTCGCGCAGTTGATACATAGCATATACATGCAATAATACATGGCATAGCATTTCAAAGCATACATTTATATCTCTAAACATGCAAAGTAGCAAATGTATAGCAAAACATTGACGAAATTGGAAAACAATCGGTCAAAGTGTTACCTGTAGCGCGTAGATCGATCTAACCGGAGCGGTTTTTGCAAGAAGATTGGAAAATTCGGCAAAAAGGACGTGCAAAGGTGCGAAAATCGTACGGGGTACGAATGAAAGTGACAGATCTGGGAAGCGGCTGGCCGCATAAGTCCCCGATCTTGGCCACAGATCAATCTGCGGCTGGCCGCAGATCCATCTGCGGCTGGGCCCAGTGCTTCCCCTTGTCCATTTGCAAGCTTAATCGATTCTAAAATCCGTTTGACTCATAATTTGGTAATAAAATACGAGATTTTGATGAATCGGGTGTCGAACACGACTTCTCAATTCGACGGAGCGACCGGATACGAGACCCGGCACTCACAAGACGATCAACCGGATACGAGACCCGGTGATTACGAGACGAGCGACCGGATACGAGACCCGACACTCAAAAGACAATCAACCAGATACGAGACCCGGTGGTTACGAGACGAGCGACCGAATACGAGACCTGGCACTCACAAGACGATCAACCGGATACGAGACCCGGTGATTACGAGACGAGCGACCGGATACGAGACCCGGCACTCACAAGACAATCAACCGGATACGAGACCCGGTGATTACGAGACGAGCGACCGGATACGAGACCCGGCACTCACAAGACGATCAACCGGATACGAGACCCGGCACTCACAAGACGATCAATCGGATACGAGACCCGGTGATTACGAGAGGAGCGACCGAATACGAGACCAGGCACTCACAAGACGATCAACCGGATACGAGACCCGGTGATTACGAGACGAGCGACCGGATACGAGACCCGACACTCACAAGACGATCAACCAGATACGAGACCCAGTGATTACGAGACGAGCGACCGGATACGAGACCCGGCGCTCACCAGACGATCAACCGGATACGAGACCCGGTGATTACGAGACGAGCGATTGGATACGAGACCCGGCACTCACAAGACAATCAACCGGATACGAGACCCGGTGATTACGAGACGAGCGACTGGATACGAGACCCGGCACTCACAAGACGATCAACCGGATACAAGACCCGGTGATTACGAGACGAGCGACCTGATACGAGACCCGGCACTCACAAGACGATCAACCGGATACGAGACCCGGTGATTACGAGACGAGCGACCGGATACGAGACACGACACTCACAAGACGATCAACCGGATACGAGACCCGGTGATTACGAGACGAGCGACCGGATACGAGACCCGGCACTCACAAGACGATCAATCGGATACGAGACCCAGTGATTACGAGACGAGCGACCGGATACGAGACCCGGCACTCACAAGATGATCAACCGGATACGAGACCCGGTGATTACGAGAAGAGCGACTGGATACGAGACCCGGCACTCACAAGACGATCAACCGGATGCGAGACCCGGTGATTACGAGACGAGAGACTGGATACTAGACCCGACACTCACAGGACAATCGACCGGATACGAGACCCAGCGATTACGAGACAATCGATCGGATACGAGACCCGGCGATTACGAGATGAGCAACCGGTTACGAGACCCAGGGAGTACGAGGCGAGCGACCGGATACGAGACCCGGCACTCACAGGATAATCGACCGGATATGAGACCCGACGATTACGAGACGAGCGACCGGATACGAGACCCGGCACTCACAGGACAATCAACCGGATACGAGACCCGGTGATTACGGGACGAGCGACCGGATACGAGGGCCAGCACTCACAAGATAATCGACCGGATACGAGACCCGGTGATTACGAGACGAGCGACCGGATACGAGACCCGGCACTCACAGGACAATCGACCGGATACGAGACCCGGCGATTACGTGACGAGCGACCGGATACGAGATCCGGCACTCACAAGACGATCAACCGGATGCTAGACCTGGGGATTTCGAGGCGAGCGACCGGATACGAGACCCGGCACTCACAGGACAATCGACTGGATACGAGACCCGGCGATCACGAGACAATCGACCGGATACGAGACCCGGCGATTACGAAACGATCGATTAGAAGACGAAACCCGACGACTAACAAATGCGGTCAGGGATTGATGCATTGACACCCTTACAAATGTTTTGCATGCTTTACATCTTGCGTTGCATCATAAATTGTATGTGTTGCATCATGTATGTATTGTCATTCTTGCGCACTGTCATTCATGCATCGGGTGTCTATTTCTTTATCCTGTTCATTTCATTTAACATTTCATAAACATGATAAAGAGGGGCAGCTGTAGACACCCAAATTTTGCGTTCCCTATGCTAACCGTGACAGGAGGGCAAAATCGTCAAATGAACCGGCCTACGAGAGCAAAGGATGGGCACAAGTACGAACACTCGACGCCACCGCGACGATTTAGAATCAAACCGACGTGACAACAAGGCCGTCCGAAATGAGCATTCCAGAATGATGTGGCACGTCTCCCAGTAATTCCCGGATTGCAAAATACAAGCTTGTCGGTGAAAACCGATGTCACGACACGAGAATCGAGGCGTAGCACGAAAATCGAGAAAGTCAAACCAGCCAGCCGCGGATTGATCTGTGGCCAATAAGTGCGCCTTTTAAAAACACGGAACTTGAAACACGGAAATCGAAAACCAACTGAGTGGATGGGGGGATGCCAGCCAGCTGCAGATCCATCCGCGGCCAGTCGCAGATCCATCTGCGGCTGCCCTTGGCAGCCTATTTCAGCTTATTCCTTCATTCAGCATACAGGGAGTGGGCAGCGGAAAAAAAGAGAGAGAGCAGCTCGGAAAATAGGAAGAAAACAACAGAAATTTGCAAGAAAATAGAGAGAAAAGAGAGAAAAAGTGAGGAATTATATCTTTTGTGTAAGATTATATATCATATATTTTCTACTCTACTCAATATACAAGTTCATACACATTGTGAGGATTATTTGCAAGGTGAAAAGACCATTTCTATAGCAATTTTTGTATATCATTTTGTTAATCTTCTTGTCAATTGGGTTATGTGAAATGTAGTTTTACTTGTATATTGTTATGGATACATGGATTAGGGACCATTAGTGAGGGTTCCCACGGAACGAAATGCTTCCTAATGACCCGAGGATGTCCATTTAGTGAATTAATTTAGCTTGTTATGATGATTTATTGTGCCTAGTTTGTTAAGATTGCCATTTTAGGATATTGTGGTTGTTTGGCCATTTTGGATGTGAGCCTAGGAACGCGACCCCGTGGTCCAAATCCGATGATGGACGTCTTTTGATTTAGGTAGTAGGAACGATGTAGTCTTCATTGTAAGTATGTAATCGTCGGGCCTTAAAACGACGCCAAGGCGAGAATCGTGTTTAAGGCCCCGTCATAGTGAAAGTATGTGATTGCGGGCGTTCGGGGTTATTTTGATGGCTTACATGCCCGTGAATAATCCCCTACGTATTATAATGTTTGATTTGAATTGCAACACCAAAAAGGATTTCAAAGCTAAACGATGAGGATTTTCATAAAATCAATCAAACTAGGTTAGTAGCATCACGAGGATAAGAAATTGGAGGTGCTAAGGAATGTCGATTTCTATCTTAACGAGAAGGCAAAAAAACAAAAAATCGTTTTCAACATCATAAAAAATGGTTTTATAAAAATAAATAACGTTTTATTAAATCTTTGTGCATAGGGTTAAAGAGATCCTAGAGTGATAGACTCCACGGCACGCTTGCGTGAGGTGGTCATCGCCCAGATCGTTTCTAGTAAGCCAATTTGATGGAACTCTCCCGACACCTTAACCCAACGTCTATATTGAGACGAGAACTCCGGTATAATCGTTCAAGTAGATGAATTCACGTAGGTGGATTATCAATGACACCTATACCCCGTACTTATATGAAGCCAGAATCTTCGGTACAATCAACGATTGATAACTGGTAGATAACGCCACACACAACTATGGATTATTGTATGATAAGTTAACTTCGAATCTCAAAGAAAAAACTAAGAAAGATTACTTAGAAATTCTTCAAAGAACCAAAAGTAGAGAACAGCTCTCAAGTATGAATAAACTCTGAATTATTATTGAACTGTGTTTGAATTACAAGCATAAAACTTATTTATACTAACTATGAAACCCTAGAATCCAAAAAGGAAATAACAACTGACTTGGAATCAAAATCCTATCTTAAAATATCCTACTTACAATAGAATTATGAAAATATATTGAAATTCCTAAAATTAAGGAAAACAAAATCTAGTAAAAATCTTCCAAAACGCGTCGCCTCGAAAACCGCGCCAACTCATTCTGCGTGTTCTCGCCGGGGCGAGAAAATTGAACTGGGACTTCTCGCCGGGGTGAGAATGAACAGTAAGTTTTCCGCTGGGGCTGATCACTTTGGGCCGGGGCGAACTTGAACAGTCAGTTTCTCGCCGGGGCGAGAATTTTGGCTTTGAAGTTCTCGCCGGGGCGAGAACTCTGCAACTTGGAATTCTTCGTCCTTTCTTGTTTCCAACGCTTCCAACCTTGGCATATTTGTTTGTATCATCATGACTAAATGTAAATCCTTAGAATCCGGGTCCCCACTCGATCTATCCTCGCTCCACATGTCTTGAATCAACCCATTAATGCTCTCCTTGAAACGTTTAGCTCGAGCTCTCGTCACGGGACCATCCGACATACACAAAGGATCCACTTTATGGATGTCAATCGCTCCAGAACCAAGGATGCCCTCATCATACCTCTCCTCTTGAGAAAGATTTGTCCTCAAATCGTCACCTACATCAAACGGACTAAGATCAGTAACGTTAAAAGTTGCACTAACATTATACTCACCAGGCAAATCCAATTTGTAGGCATTGTCATTGATGCGCTCAAGAACTTGAAATGCACCATCTCCCCTTGGAAGCAATTTTGAATGTCGTTGAGCTGGAAATCTTTCCTTCCTCATATGTAACCACACCCACTCTCCTAGTTCAAAAATCACTTGACGTCGACCCTTGTTGGCCTGTTTCGCATATTGCTCCGTCCTCCTTTTAATGTTAAGCCTTGCCTTTTCATGTATCTGCTTGACAAATTCAGCCTTTCTCTTCCCATCCATGTTAGTATACTCAGACAAAGGTAATGGCAATAAATCCAACGGTGTCAAAGGATTAAAACCATAAATAATTTCAAATGGTGAAAATTGTGTATCAGAATGAACAGATCGATTATATGTAAACTCAACATGTGGTAGACACTCTTCCCAAACCTTAATGTTCTTTTTGATAATAGCTCTTAACAATGCAGATAAAGTTCTATTTACTACCTCAGTTTGACCGTCAGTTTGTGGATGACAAGTAGTTGAAAATAACAGTTTAGTACCTAACTTACACCACAATGTCTTCCAAAAATAACTCAAAAATTTAGAATCTCTATCTAAAACAATTGTTCTAGGCATGCCATGTAGACGCACAATTTCTCTAAAGAACAAATCAGCAATATGGGATGCATCATCAGTTTTGTGACATGGAATAAAATGTGCCATCTTAGAAAATCTATCCACGACCACAAATATAGAATCATGACCACGCTTAGACCTAGGTAAACCCAATACAAAATCCATAGACAAATCAATCCAAGGTTCACTAGATATAGGCAACGGTGTATACAATCCATGAGGTTGAACACGAGACTTAGCTTGCTTACACGTAATGCATTTATCACAAATTCTTTCCACATCTCGTTTCATATGAGGCCAATAAAAATGTTCTTTCAAAACAGATAAAGTCTTTTCAACACCGAAATGACCCATTAAACCTCCCCCATGTGACTCTCTAATCAACAATTCACGCAAAGAACATGCAGGTATACATAACTTATTTTCCTGAAACAGAAAACCATCCACTTTAAAGTATTTACCTACAACATTCTTTTCACATGATTTAAACTCTTCACAAAATTCAAGGTCATTAGCATACAACTCTTTAATTCGTTCAAACCCAAGCAATTTTGTATCAAGAGTATTCAATAACACGTACCTTCTCGAAAGAGCATCAGCAACAACATTCTCTTTACCTTGTTTGTATCGGATGACATACGGAAATGTCTCAATGAACTCCATCCACCTAGCGTGTCTTTTGTTCAACTTATGTTGTCCCTTCAAGTATTTCAACGATTCATGATCCGTGTGAATCACGAACTCTTTAGGCCAAAGGTAGTGTTGCCAAGTCTCCAACGCCCTGACCAACGCATACAGCTCCTTATCATAGGTCGGATAGTTCAAGGCTGCTCCATTCAACTTCTCGCTGAAATACGCTACGGGCTTCCCTTCCTGCATCAACACAGCTCCAATTCCCAAACCTGAAGCATCACACTCAATTTCAAAGGTTTTAGCAAAGTTAGGTAAAACAAGCAAAGGAGCGTTAGTCAATTTATCTTTAATCAATTTAAACGCTTTTTCCTGCTCTTCACCCCATTTAAACCCTACACTTTTCTTGATCACTTCCGTTAAGGGTGCTGTGATGTCGCTGAAATTCCTCACGAACCGCCGGTAAAAACTAGCCAATCCATGAAAGCTTCGAACTTGGCTCACATTTGTTGGACTCGGCCATTCTCGGATTGCACGTATTTTCTCCTCATCCACTTGAACTCCCTGTGAACTCACAACAAATTCAAGAAAAACAACTCTATCCGTACAAAACGTGCACTTATCCATGTTAGCAAACAACTTTTCTTTTCTAAGAACATCTGAAACAGATTTCAAATGCAATGCATGTTCTCCCAAGTTTTTGCTATATATCAAGATATCATCAAAATAAACTACCACAAATTTACCAATGAATGGTCGCAAAACATGGTTCATCAATCTCATGAAAGTACTAGGAGCATTAGTTAAACCAAAAGGTAACACTAACCACTCATAAAGACCATATTTTGTTTTGAAAGCAGTTTTCCATTCATCACCCTCTTGCATTCTAATTTGATGATAACCACTTTTTAAATCAATTTTTGAGAATATACAAGACCCATGCAATTCATCTAACATGTCATCTAATCGAGGAATGGGATGTCGATACTTTACCGTAATATTGTTTACCACTCGACAGTCAATACACATACGCCACTTCCCATCCTTCTTAGGCACTAAGATCACTGGAACTGCACATGGACTCATGCTTTCTCTCACGAACCCCTTCTCCATTAATTCTCCAACTTGCTTCTGCAACTCCTTTGTTTCCTCGGGATTGCTTCGATAAGCTAGACGGTTTGGAATGGATGCTCCGGGCATGAAATCAATCTGATGTTCAATTCCCCGAATTGGTGGTAATCCCTGTGGAAGCTCCTCGGGAAACACATCCTTATAATCCTGCAAAAGAGACGAAACAACACTAGGCAAAGAAGAATCATTAGCGTTAGTATTCAAAAGCGCCTCCTTATACCGAAGTATAATCATCGGCTGTTTAGCATCTAAAGCTTGCCTCACATCGCTCTTTTTTGCATAGATATTTATTTTTCGCTCCTCATCTTTTCTTTTCTCTCTTTCTTTTTCTCTCTTATTTTTTTCCTCATTTTTTCCCTCAATTTTTCCCTCATTTTCCTTTTTTTCACTTTCTTTTCTTTGTACATGATCTTTTTGCAAATATAATTGATCCTCATGCACCTGCTTTGGTGACATAGGACATAACGTAACCTTTCGCTGATTATGAACAAAAGAATACTCGTTCGTGAAACCATCATGCTTCACCCGCCGATCGAACTGCCATGGGCGGCCTAGCAATAAATGACCTGCCTGCATCGGAACCACATCACACAATGCCTCATCCACATACTTCCCAATCGTGAACGGAACCAACACTTGCTTAGTCACCTTTATATCTCCACTATCATTAAGCCACTGCAATCTATATGGTTGGGGATGTTTGGTTGTGGACATTCCCAACTTCTCCACCATGATCGTGCTGGCCACATTTGTGCAACTTCCTCCATCTATCACCACACAACAAACCTTACCATTCACAAGGCATCTGGTATGAAATAAATTTTCCCGTTGCTCCCCGTTCTCCTCTTTCACGTGCGTACTAAGTGCTCGCCTTGTAACCAACATCTCACCATGCATAGCCAACTCCCTATCATCTATATCCTCTAACGGTGGCATTGAGTAGGTATCACTAACTTCCTCTTCGGTTTCCACCTCTCCGTTGTCAAGTAACAACATCGTCCTTTGATTTGGGCACTGATTTGCAATATGTCCCCTTCCTTGACACTTGAAGCATTTTATAATCCCGATTACGATTAAAAGAAGAAGGGTCAGCCTTACCTTGCACTCCCTTATTAATCGTCTCCGTCTTTGGCTCAAACTTGGATTTACTTACGGCTGGGTTTCTCCTCTCGCTTCCCAACATTAAACTTCCATGATGATCCTGAATTAGTTATCGAACGTTGGCTACCTCTCCTCTTAAGCTGTTTCTCAATCTTGATAGCCATGTGAACCATATCCTCCAATACCAAATAATGTTGTCGTTCCACTAAGTCGGCAATCTCCCAATTTAATCCCGCCGAAAACCTAGCCATTGTTGATTCACCATCCTCAATGATGTTTGCCCTAGCCATCAACATCTCCATTTCTTTGTAATAATCTTCTACGCTCCTACTTCCTTGCCTCAAGCTTTGCAAACTCTGAACTAGCTCTCGGTAATAGTAATCTGGAACGAACCTCTTTTTCATCACGGTCTTCATTTCTTCCCAAGATTCAATCGGACGCTCCCCACATCTCCTCCGACTGATCATCAACTGATCCCACCAAGTAACAGCATAAGCTGAGAATTCTGTGGCGGCAAGTTTCACTTTCTTTAGTCCCGAGTACTTATGACATTCAAATATCCAATCCATCTTCTTTTCCCACTCTAGATAGGCCTCCGGATCACTTCTTCCTTGGAAAGTCGGAATTTTCATCTGTATACTATCAAAGTTGTTGTCCTCTCTATTTCGACCCCCTCTATCCCTAGCTCCACGTCTCCTATGGAGAAAGTCAGATTCACGATCCTCTTCTTCACTAAATTCCCCTTCATAGTAATTTTCCTCTCGTCTAGCTTCTCTTTGATGCGTTCTTCCGTGCTGACGTGCCCCATGAGGATGTTGAAACTGGGGTCCTTGGGACGCACTCATTTGGTCGAAACGCTCATTCACTTGCTCCATCGCCATATCCAACTTTCTAGTGAATTCCTTCATCATAGCTTCCATCACAAATTTTGGATCAAACTTTGCTGGAGGATCTTCCATAACATTTTTATCTTTTGAACTAGACATTTTCCTGCAAAACAAAGGTTAGTAGCAAAATATTTTCCTCACCACTCCCTTACGTGTTTCTCTCGGTCAATGTTTCGCTCGTGTATCACTCAATAGGCTTTTCCCCTCGAATGATCTCACAACTAAGCCTTTTACCTCTAAATATTCTCTCTAATAGGTTCTTTTCGAATTTACCTAGCAAAATTTCTCGGTTTTACTAATCAACTCAAAAATAACTTATCACGAACAATATAGTCGGTATGAAAAGAAGTAGCAACAATCTTAATTACGGAATTGAAGATGAAGTCTACGAACAAATTCAAATAACTGAATTAAAATTTTCTATACTCTTTTTTTTTTTTTTGCTCACAAATTCAACGATACAATAAAGATAGATACTTAGCTAGAAAACGCGGCTTTGATACCAAATGATAGACTCCACGGCACGCTTGCGTGAGGTGGTCGTCGCCCGGATCGTTTCTAGTAAGCCAATTTGATGGAACTCTCCCGACACCTTAACCCAACGTCTATATTGAGACGAGAACTCTGATATAATCGTTCAAGCAGATGAATTCACGTAGGTGGATTATCAATGACACCTAAACCCCGTACTTATATGAAGCCGGAACCTTCGTTACAATCAACGATTGATAACTGGTAGATAACGCCACACACAACTATGGATTGTTGTATGATAAGTTAACTTCGAATCTCAAAGAAAAAACTAAGAAAGATTACTTAAAAATTCTTCAAAGAACCAAAAGTAGAGAACAACTCTCAAGTATGAATAAACTCTGAATTATTATTGAACTGTGTTTGAATTACAAGCATAAAACTTATTTATACTAACTATGAAACCCTAGAATCCAAAAAGGAAATAACAACTGACTTGGAATCAAAATCCTATCTTAAAATATCCTACTTACAATAGAATTATGAAAATATATTGAAATTCCTAAAATTAAGGAAAACAAAATCTAGTAAAAATCTTCCAAAACGCGTCGCCTCGAAAACCGCGCCAACTCATTCTGCGTGTTCTCGCCGGGGCGAGAAAATTGAACTGGGACTTCTCGCCGGGGCGAGAATGAACAGTAAGTTTTCCACTGGGGCGGATCACTTTGGGCCGGGGCGAACTTGAACAGTCAATTTCTCGTCGGGGCGAGAATTTTGGCTTTGAAGTTCTCGCCGGGGCGAGAACTCTGCAACTTGGAATTCTTCGTCCTTTCTTGTTTCTAACGCTTCCAACCTTGGCATATTTGTTTGTATCATCATGACTAAATGTAAATCCTTAGAATCCGGGTCCCCACTCGATATATCCTCGCTCCACATGTCTTGAATCAACCCATTAATGCTCTCCTTGAAACGTTTATCCCGAGCTCTCGTCACGGGACCATCCGGCATACACAAAGGATCCACTTTATGGATGTCAATCGCTCCAGAACCAAGGATGCCCTCATCATAGAGGTTGCCCATCATTTGAGTTACGAAAACAACGTATAGATCTCGATTCCAATTTTGACGAGGGTTTAAAAAATTGATCTTGTTTTGCCAAAACGACACCCAATGAAAATCTCGCAGTTTTGACAATTAAAATTAAACCTTTTCTCATAAAGCTTTCTCGTATAAGCCGAAGGACATTCTAAAGCATTCTCAAAAGAAAGCACGACTTTTCCTAAAAACCTAAATGGTTTCTTCATGCAAACTCACCACAAACATTCACATAGGCACACACGCGCGCGCACATACACGTTTTATGAATTAAAGGATAGGAAAGCATCGAGATTGCGGTAACCGTGTTTCACGGAAGTCGGGGGGTGCCTAATACATTCCCCTCGCTTAAGCAAGTCCCCAAACTCTATGAATCTCGGGTTATAGACCAATTAATTCGGAGTAATATATGAGCCGGCGATTTACGAAAGAAAGAAACTCGGATGAGTTGGTACATCTATTTCAAATATACCAACTGGCCACTCTGATCAATTGGCTCATCATAAAAAACGATCTTTCAAAACCCCGTCGACATTAGTGCCGACCTTTTCCAAAAAATCATCTAATGAGAAGGCTAAAATTGGAAAGGATAAATATCGCAACGGAAGCGATCCCTCCCGGCGTCGACAAATTGGATTCATGCAAAACTAACTAAATGCAAATACGTACTAAATGATATGCACAACTAAACAAAACATAACTAACACATAAAACTAAACCCCCCCAAACTCATGATAGACAATGCCCTTATTGTAAAATTAAAGCACAGAGGGAAAGAAAGAAACTCCCATAAGTAGCAGCATCATCATCTCCCGCACTAGGCTCGGGAGGAGTATCAAGCGGAGGGTAAGAACTGGTAGAACCAAAGATGGGAAACTGAATCTGCACACCCAACTGACCAAAAGCCTGTGTCAATGCTCTAGAAAAGGAAGTAGAATAAGTCTGAAAATCAGCATGTAAAGCATCCATCCTCTGCTGAAGTCGACACATATCCCACTCCTGATGGGCATATGCCATGGTCGTCGCTGGTACTGAAGCCTCCGCTTCCTCTTGTGCTTTCTCCTCATCCCCCAAAAGAATTCCAAGCCCTCTAGGATGAGACTCGCCAACATCCCATACTATGTACCGCTTGATGTGATTATGATCTATATCCTTCATTGGTAGCAATAGAGTCTCGTTCTTCCATGTAACCCCAGCCGCTAGACAAAGGCGACTAACAATTGAGGCATGTAAGATTCCTCTCGAGGTGCTCCCCCGTATAGATCGCAGCATGGATGAGTAAATGAGGACTCCCGCATCAAACAATTTACCCTTGAGAATCCCAAATAGCAGTATGGCCCGCTCTTTTGTTACATCATTCTGGTGCCTCGTAGGAAGCATACTCGTACATATGAAGCCATACCATGCCTTGGCGTAGCGATTTAGGGTAGTGTGTAGGAAGTGGAGTTTCTAGGTTATTCTGACCTTGGTCAGCCAACGTGTATCAGGCTTGCACATCACGAAAATAATCATATCCAAATCAATATCGGAACTCTTGTAGGCCAACCAGTCAGAACCGTCTTCAGGGAGTGTTGGCAGTTGATACAAATTATTAATGGCCTTCTTATCATATTGTCGACGCCGGTTTTTCGTCTTTCTGATTTTTGCCTTTTGATTAGATGATGTTTTGGAAAGGATCGGCACTCAATGTCGACGGGGTTTTGAAAGATCGTTTTTTATGATGAGCCAATTAACCAGAGTCGCCAGTTGGTATACTTGAAATGGATGTACCAACTCATCCGAGTTTTCGTTTTTTATAAATCGATGGCTCATATGTGACTCCGAATTAATTGGTCTGCGAACCGAGATTCATAGAGTTCGGGGGCTTGCTTAAGCGAAGGGAAGGTGTTAGGCACCCCCCGACTTCCGTGAAACACGGTTACCGCAATCTTGATGTTTTCCTATCCTTTGATTCATGAAATGTGTGTGTGTGCGCGTGTGTGTGTGTGTGTGCCTATGTGAATGTTGTGGTGAGTTTTGTATGAAAGAATCATTTGGATTTTTAGGGAAAGTCGTGCTTTAATTTGAGAACGCTTCGGAATGTCTTTTCAGCAAACACGAGAAAGCTTTATTCTTTATGAGAAAGGTTTTGATCTTAATTGTCAAAACTGTAAGATTTTCATTAGGTGTCGTTTTGGAAAAACAAGAGTTTTAAACCTTCGTCAAAATAGGAATCGAGATCTATACGTTGCCTTCGTAACTCAAATGATGGGCAATTTCTAGGATCTCTTTAACCCTATGCACAACGGTTTAATAAAACGTTACTTATTTATAAAATCATTTTGTGTGATGTTTGAAAACGATTTTCTTTAGCTTTCTCGTTTACATAGAAATCGACATTCATTAGCACTTCTCAAATTTTAGCCTCGTGATTCTAATAACCTAGTTTGATTGATTTTATGAAAATCTTATCGTTTAGCTTTGAAATTAATTTCATCACATAAATCAAATCGAGCATAAACACGCGTCGGGGCTATTCATGGGCATGTAAGCCATCAAAATAACCCCAAACGCCTACAATCACAAGTTTCACTATTTCGGGGCCTTAAACACGGTTCTCGCCTTGGCGTCGTTTTAAGGCCCGACGATTACATATTTACAATGAAAAGCACATCGAATTTATTACATACATCAAAAGATGTCCATCATCGGATTTGGACCACGGGGTCGCGCTCCTAGGCTCATATCCAAAATCGCTACACACCCACAAGATCCTAAAAATAGCAATCTAAACAATCTATGCACAATACATCATTACAACGAGCTAAAATTTCACCAAATGGATATCATCGGGCCATTAGGAGGAAATTCGTTCCATTTGGGAACCTTCACTAATAGCCCTCAATCCATGGATTCACAACAATATACAAGAACAACTACATTTAATATAATTCGGATGACAAAAAGCTTCAACAAAAATGGTAAAACAAAATGTTAAAACAAAGGATTTTTCACTTTGTAAATAATCCACATAATATATATGAATTTGTGTATTGAATAGAGTAGAAAATATGAGTTGTAATCACACAAAATGGGTACAATTGCTCACTATTTCTCACTCTTTTCTCTCTTGATTTCTCTTATTTGCTTGCTGTTTTCTCCTTCTTTTTCTTTCTTTTTCCGCCGCTGCTGCTGCTGAACCTCTCGACTGAAATGAAGAAACTGAGCTGAAATAGGCTGCATTAGGGCAGCCGCAGATTGATCTGCGGCTTGGCCGCAGATTGATCTGCGGCTGGCTGGCCCACCGCCCATCGCACTCAGCCGTCTCGCGCACTACCATTATTTTAATCTTTTGGCCGCAGATTGATCCGCGGCTGGGTGGGCTGATTTTCTCGTTTTTCGAACCGCACCTCGTTTCTCGTGTCGTGACGTCGGTTTTCGCCGACAGGCTTGTATTTTGCAGTCCGGGAATCACTGGGAGACGTGCCACATCATTCGGGCATGCTCATTTCGGACGGCCTTGTTGTCACGTCGATTTTGATTTGTAAATCGTTGCGGTGACGTCGAGTGTTCGTTCCGGTGCCCATCCTTTGCTCTCGCAGGCCGGCCCAATGGACGAATTTGCCCTCCTATCATGGTCAGTATAGGAAGTGCAAAATTTGGGTGTCTACACATATCTCACTTCCATGCCCAGCACATAAGATATTCCGTTCTGTATTTCACGGGCATTGGCATAAAATTCACGCATAATTACCATCGGTGCAGGCATAGGAGAATCAACAAAAAGTGCCCAACTATGCTCTATAATCTGTCTCTTTATCATACCATCTTCATCACTCGGCTTCAATCCTCTTTCCACAACAAAATTCTTTCCAAGCCAGACATCCAAATAGTTATGTTGAGCAGAAAGATTCACAAACCTATGCGTGTCCAACACATCCCTAGCCTCAATTTCCTCATCACTACTACTTGATGAAGATACCACACACGCTCTCTTAGATGCCATTATTTCACAATATAGCAATTCAACAACTATCACAGAACTCTAATAATGAAACCCAACACAGTAATTCCAAGTGCTAACAATCCTTGATGAGTGGGTTTTATACCTACGAATTAGGTCTTGTTAAACTTAATTATTGCGGTCTTTAAGTGTTTTTAGTATTGTTTTACTTATTTTTGTGTTTATTTATTGTAGGATGGAGCTGGAGGGGCAAAAGTGTCAATTTGGTGGAGAAGGGATTAAAAATTGGGCATGATGGCAATTTTGTAAATTCGTGGATTTGACCTAGCGCCTAGAGCGCTAGGATTTGTACTAAGATAGCGCCTTAGGCGCTCATGCACGATTCTGGGTGCTGATTTGTGGCTGGATGAACTAGGAGGAGGCCAATTAAGAAGCAAAATTAGGTTTTTTATTAATTAGTGAAAGAGAAGGAGACTCAAAGTAGAAATGTATTAGACTATCATTGAAACTATTCTACTTTTCTTTTGGGGATTTCAATTATTGTGGAATACTATTGTTCGTTTGCTGGATTTTAATGTGGATTTGAACTTAACTTTAGATTGTAATCAACAATTGGGTTTGATCGTTCTGTTCCTTCATCATTCTTTTGATTGTTTATTATTCATGTGTAGTTTTGATCCCATAATGGCTTTTGGTTCAGTCATGAGCTAAATTCCATTATGGGATTCTAACGGATTTTAATATGTAGTTTAGTTACAAGCTTGATTGTAAGACTGTTTTACATATCCTGAGAAATCTCTATCATGGTTGTTTTGCATGTATAAATGCTTTATCACCATTCGTTTTTAGTGTTTGTATGGAATTGAAAAATAATATATGAACATGGATTGTAATCATGATAGCTTGCGTATATGAAGTTATTTTGGATAGCTTGATATTTCGTGAATCAGATAGAAATATACTGTTTCACCGTAAGAGTTAAAATAAGGGCTTGTGTTTAAATTCAATATAATTATAATTTCACATAGAAATATAGTGATTTTGGTTATAGCGATGATTGCATGGTGTCTATTGTTTATGGATATTATGTAAGCAGGTCATAATGCATTGATAAATGGTTATGTCTATATCAGTGTCCTTGGCTATTTTTCTGTAATATGTGAACTTTCTTGCATGATGGTGGTAACTAGATGTTCTATTAAATGAAGTTAGGATCCCATTAATTGCAGTTTGATATATTGCATTATTAAGCGTATCTTTAGTTGTATTTGATTTTGAAGTAATTTTGCCATCATAATCGAGTTTATTAGTTTAAGCATATAAATATAGTGATAGAGCTGATGCATAGTGACTTGCTTTAGCACTTTCTCTGTGGGACGATACTTTACTTCCTCTGTATTACTTGTTGACACATGTATGCTTGCATGAGTTAGAGCTCTTTTATTAAAGATTAAAAAAGAGGCAACAAGTTTTTGGCGCCTTTGCCGGGGAAAGGCGTTTAGATTTTTATTATTATCATCAGTTTTAAGCTATATTGTTTGACTTAGACAAATCTAATCATTTCTCATTTCTATTTTTATTTTTGTTTTGGTTACAGGTACTTGTATAATTTTTATGCACACAGGATCATCCAACTCAGAATTGATACCAGCACATGATAATATTAACGGAAGAGGTTGGAAAGCAATAGTGTGCAGAAATTTACAAGCACAGTTAGATGGTACTATATCGAATATGGCAGAAGAACAAAGAGTAGAGCAAAGAGAGGAGCATAAAGCTCTGAGGGATTATTCTATGCCGAATATTAATGGATTGCAGTCTAGCATAGTCAGACCGGCAATAGCAGCTAATACTTTTGAAATAAAACCAGGAACCATTCAAATGGTGCAAAACTCGGTCCAGTTTGGGGGTGCTGCTACAGACGATCCTAATGAGCACCTATTGAGTTTTATTGAAATATGTGATACATTCTGATATAACGGGGTGACAGAGGATGCTATTAGACTAAGACTGTTTCCGTTCTCATTGAGGGATAGAGCGAGAAGTTGGGTTCATTCTTTGCCTTTAGGATCAATTACTACATGGGAGGACCTAGCACGGAAGTTCTTACCCAAGTTTTTCCCAATGGCTAAAACTGCAAAAATGATGACAGCAATCTCTCAGTTCGAGCAACAACAGGGTGAATATTTATATGAGGCCTGGGATAGATACAAAGAGATGTTAAGGAAGTGTCCGCACCATGGTATGTTAGATTAGATGGTGATCAACACATTCTATAATGGATTGGGATGGCAATTGAGGCAAATGGTAGATGCAGCTGCAGGAGGAGCTTTAGGGGCAAAGAGTTATGAAGAAGCTTATAACCTTATCGAAACAATGGCAGTGAATGATTTTCAAAACTCTACAGCCAGAATGTCACAACCCAGAGTTGTAGGTTTGTTAGAAGTGGATGCTATTACTCAATTGTCGGCACAGATGGCAGCTATGGCGAAGAAAATAGATTCATTATCAGAAAGCAAAGCTAAGTCAGTTGCCTTTATATGTGAAATTTGTGCGGGGTCACACTCGATAGATTAATGTGCTATCAGCTCGGAGTCGGTACAGTATGTGAACAATTATAGGAAAGACCAATGACAGTTTCAGAACACATACAACCCTAACAACCGCAATCATCCAAACTTTAGTTGGTCAAATAATCAAGGAAATCAGCAGCATCAATTTCAGTAGAATAATCAGTTTCAGTCTCAGCCAGCGCAACAACAGTTTTCTCTAAGACCACCTTTTTTACCAGGATTTTCTCAACAATAACATCAGACTCCATATGTACCTCAGCAAGAAAAGAAATCAGAAATAGAGGAGATGATGATGAAGTACATGGAGAATACAGGGGTTATGATCAAAAGCCAGGCAGTGGCGATTAAAAATCTGGAAACTCAAATGGGGCAAATGGAAACTATGCTTAACAACAGGCCCTAGGGTTCATTGCCAAGTAATACAAAGGCAAATCCACGAAAAGAAGGTAAAGAACAGTGTCAGGCTATAACACTCAGGTCTGGAAAGCAATATGCAGGAAATGTACCAGGCACAGCTGCGCAAGGTTTACCAGGGGATGACACGCCTTCGAACGATGCAGAAACTGGGACTGAACAGAAAGTAAATAATGATGAGTCTGAGTTGCAGTAAGTAGAGAAGGATAAAGCAAGTTCAGATAAGAATAAGTAGAGGGAAGATAAAAAACTGCAGATCAACATACCTTTCGCTGAGGCATTGGAACAGATGCCAAGTTATGCAAAGTTCGTGAAGGGTATATTGTCAAAGAAGAGAAGATTAGACGAGTTTGAGATAGTGGCCTTAACTGAGGAATGCAGTGCAGTGCTTCAGCGTAAATTACCTCCAAAGTTAAAAGATCCGGGCAGTTTCATAATTCCGTGTATGATTGGAAAGATGAATTTCGATAAATGTTTGTGTGATCTTAGGGGAAGTATCAATCTGATGCCTTTGCCTGTATTCAGTCAGTTGGGATTGCCGGCCCCAAGGCCAACACATATTTCCTTGCAGCTAGCTGACAGATCCATCACGTATCCACGGGGGATAGTAGAGGACGTATTGGTAAAAATGGACAAATTTATCTTTCCGGCGGACTTCATCATTTTGGATTATGAGGAAGATAAAAGTATACCAATCATACTGGGGAGACCATTCCTAGCCACGGGGAGGACTCTGATAGATGTGCAAAAAGGGGAGCTCACAATGCGTGTACATGATCAGGAGGTGACGTTTAATGTCTTCAAGGCAATGAAGCTCCCAACAGATGAAGAAGAATGTTTTAGAGTTGACTTGGTGGATCATATAGTAAATGATGACATTGAGAGTTTGTTGAGTTATGAACCGTTGAAGAGTGCAATTGCTGAAAATTTAGAATTGGAGGATGAAGAATGCGCCGAACT
Organism: Aralia elata; assembly: GCA_034770075.1. Taxonomy (NCBI): domain Eukaryota; kingdom Viridiplantae; phylum Streptophyta; class Magnoliopsida; order Apiales; family Araliaceae; genus Aralia; species Aralia elata. The sequence goes on from JAVJAP010000111.1 coordinate 43,788, forward strand.
TGTGCAATATCTAGATACCACTCCTAAATTCGGAAAATTCAGATCACCTATCGAGCCACTAACGAAAGCTGGAGAGACATCGGTAAAATTAAAACCATCTCTTGAGACACCTCCCGAACTTGAACTAAAACCACTTCCAGATCATCTCCGGTACGCATTTTTAAATAAAGATTCAAAGCTACCTGTGATTATTTCTTCTGCACTAACATCTTTTTAGGAGGAAAAACTGCTACGGTTCTTAGAGAGTTCAAATCAGCTATTGGATGGACTATAGCAGATATCAAAGGGATAAGCCCTTCTTTTTGCATGCATAAGATCCTGCTGGAAGATGATAGCAAGCCATCGGTTGAGCAGCAAAGAAGGCTTAATCCGATAATGAAAGAAGTGGTCAAGAAAGAGGTACTGAAATGGCTGGATGCAGGTATAATCTATCCGATTTCGGACAGTTCATGGGTGAGCCCCGTGCAGTGCGTACCAAAGAAGGGTGGTATGACCGTCGTCACTAATGAGAATAACGAGCTAATCCCAACGCGAACAGTAACGGGGTGGAGAATCTGCATCGATTACTGCAAGCTTAACAAAGCTACGAGGAAGGATCATTTTCCACTACCGTTTATCGATCAGATGTTGGATAGACTGGCAGGTCATGAGTATTATTGCCTTATGGACGGTTATTCAGGCTATAATCAGATAATGATATCTCCAGAAGACCAGGAAAAGACTACTTTTACATGTCCATACGACACTTTTGCTTTCAGAAGGATGTCTTTTGGGTTGTGCAATGCTCCAGCCACCTTTCAGAGATGCATGACGGCTATCTTTTCAGACATGGTAGAACAGAATGTGGAGGTATTCATGGACGATTTCTCTGTATTTGGGGATTCTTTCGACTTATGCCTTGAGAATTTGGTGATGGTCTTAAAAAGATGTGTTGAAACAAAGCTAGTACTGAATTGGGAAAAGTGCCATTTTATGGTACAATAAGGAGTTATATTGGGACACAAAGTCTCGAAGAAGGGAATTGAGGTGGACATGGCTAAGCTGGAAACTATTGAGAACTTACCTCCACCCTCTTCAGTAAAAGGTGTTCGCAGTTTTCTTGGACATGCAGGCTTCTACCGCAGATTCATCAAGGACTTCTCCAAGATAACTAAACCATTATGCAGTTTATTAGAGAAGGATGCACAGTTTAACTTTGATGAGGCTTGCATGATGGCATTTGAGCACTTAAAGGGTAAACTAACTTCAGCACCAGTTATTACTGCAACAGATTAGGATTTGCCCTTTGAGCTGATGTGTGATGCCAGTGATTACGCCGTAGGGGCTGTTTTGAGGCAGAGGAAGGAAAAGATGTTTCATGTGATATATTATGCCAGCAAGACCCTTACAGATGCACAGTTAAACTACACCACCACAGAGAAAGAATTGTTGATAGTAGTGTATGCCTTTGATAAATTTTGATCATATCTGATTGGCACAAAGGTGATCGTGTACACGGATCATGTGGCAATTTGACATTTAGTGGCAAAGAAGGATGCGAAGCCCAGGTTGATCAGGTGGATATTATTGTTGCAGGAATTTGACTTGGAGATCAAGGACAGGAAGGGGACTGATAACCAAGTGGCAGATCATTTATCTCGACTAAGAATTCGGAAAGGGAGACAGACGACAAAGTTGTAATCAATGAATCCTTTCCAGATGAGCAGTTGTTTGTGGTGCAAGGGGAAGTGCCATGGTTTGCAGACTATGCGAACTATTTGGTAAGTAAGATGGTACCTTCTGACTTGGTGGGTCATCAAAAGAAAAAAATTCTGCATGATGTTAAATGGTATATATGGGATGAGCCTTATTTATTTAAATAGTGTGTTGATCAAATGATAAGAAGGTGTATCCCGTATAGCGAGACCGAGGGGATTCTACAGGATTGTCATTCTTCTGTGTATGGGGGTCACTATGGTGGAGAGCGAACAACAGCTAGAGTTCTACAAGCGGGATTTTACTGGTCGACAATTTTTAAGAATGTATACAGTTTCGTCCAGAGGTGTGATAGATGTCAGAGAGTGGGAAACATCTCGAAGAGGAATGAAATGCCATTGAATACAATCCTCGAAGTAGAAATTTTTGACGTATGGGGAATTGATTTCATTGGTCCTTTTGTGTCTTTGTGCGGTAATCTCTACATCTTGCTAGCAGTAGATTATGTGTCGAAATGGGTAGAAGTGGCAGCGCTCCCGACAAATGATGCCAAGGTAGTCCTAAAGTTTTTACACAGAAGTATCTTTACTAGATTTGGGACTCCAAGGGCCATTATTAGTGATGAAGGTAGTCATTTCTGCAACAGACAGTTTACAGCTTTGTTAGCTAAGTATGGGGTGAATCATCATATTGCTACAGCTTATCACCCACAAACGAATGGCCAAACTGAAGTGTCAAATCGAGAAGTCAAAAGAATTCTTGAAAAAATTGTGAATCCTACGAGGAAGGATTGGTCTTTAAAGCTGGATAATGTTGTGTGGGCATATAGGACTGCTTACAAAACTCCGTTGGGCATGTCACCTTTTCAGCTCGTTCTTGGAAAAGCTTGTCATCTTCCTATGGAGCTAGAGCATAAGGCATATTGGGCAATTCGGAAGTTAAACTTTGATTCGACAGCTGCAGGGGAGAAACGCCTACTCCAAATCAATGAGTTGGATGAATTCCGATTACAGACATATGAAAATTTGAAGTTATACAAGGAAAAGGTGAAGAAATGGCATGATCGCAAGATCATAGAGAGAACATTTGAACTGGGACAAAGGGTTTTACTTTTTAACTCCAGACTTAAAATTTTTCCCGGGAAGCTGAAATCAAGATGGTCAGGACCATTTACAGTGAAGACGGTTTTTCCGCATGGTGCAATTGAAGTGTATGATAAATTCCCGGACAAATCTTTTAAGGTGAATGGACAGCGTTTGAAGCATTACTTTGGGGATGAGGTGGACAGACAAAAAGTCACCTTAATTCTTTCTTCGACTTGAGATCCAGAGACAGTCAAGCTAATGGACTATAACTTAGCGCTATCTGGGAGGCAACCCAGAGCTTTAATTTTCTATTTTTCTTTTATTTAGTCAAGTACTTTGTTAACCTCCTTGTCATCTTAATCGAGTTTGGATCACAAAAAATAAAAATAAAATAAAATAAAATTCTGCAACTAATTTTGGTTTCTGGATGGATTTGTTTGCAGATAAAAGAATGAAGTGTGAAAAATTGGCTAAGGTAGGCACATAGCGCCGGAAGCGCTCCAATGTATTCTAAACTAAGTGCCTAAGGCGCTACATCATGTGGCTGGCTTCTGCATTCTAGCACCTAAAGCGCTCGTCAACGCACAATTCCAGCGCCTGCAGCGCTACTCCTTGGCCAAGTTTCTGACACATAGCGCCTGCAGCGCTCTAATCTTCACAACGCCAGCGCTTTAGGTGCTAGACCCATCAACTAGTTTCTGCAACCAAGCGCTTTAAGCGCTCATCACTATGTCATTCCAGCGCCTAAGGCGCTAATACGTTGGGTAAGCTACTGTAACCTAGCGCCGGCAGCGCTCCCCCTTTACAAAACTCAGCGCCTACAGCGCTCGACTGGAAAATTTGGAATTTTTTTTTTTAAAAACCTTAAGTCAGCAACTTATCTCACATACTCACACCAATTCCAGCCGCCTTTTTCCCTTTCTCCTTCTTTTATGGTGATCCGACCGCCTCCTCTCCATTACTCAATCTCCATTCTAGCCGCTTAAAATTTTTTCCCCAAAATCAACCCCAATCCCACTCCCATCTCCAACCAAATAGCGGCTAGCTCCATAATCCACTTGGGTCACAACAACGTGAAGCTCTCCTTCCACTTGGGTATGGCCATTCGATACAAGCTTTATCTATCAGTACATTTCATTGTGCGCCATTGATTTGGAAGGTATTTCCTATGAATTGAATTGATTATATTTAGAGAAATTCTTTTGTTGTGCTTGTGGATTCAATTGAGTTTGTGTTGGATCCATTGGGATTGGATTAGCATTTATCTTGTTATCTTGCACTTGGGATTGTTGGTGATTATATTGTTGCATGATTTGGTTGCTATAAGTTTGGGGGAAGTATTCACCAAGGGGTTTTGAAGTGTCGCCTCATAAGTGTTTGATAAATTGCCCCAAAGAAGTTTTGTAGTTATTTTTGGTCATGTTCTTTCTTAGTTGAGCATAACCGATTTCAAGCTTGGTTATTCATGGCTCCTAAACGACATAGAGGAGAAAGTTCAGGATCATCTGGTAGTAAGTATGATAAAAAGAAGTTTGTTAGCCCTCGGGCTTTCTATAGGTATAAAAACTGGTCATCAGGGAAGTCCTTAATTCTTGAGCGTGGCTTGCTACCGGATGAGCAGGCAGATACGGAATTAGCTCACATGATACGCAACCGTAATTGGATGGCATTTACAGCACAACCTGAGCCAGCAGTGCCCAATATTGTAAACGAATTCTATGCAAATGCTAAAGAAGCCAATGGAAATTAGGTGATGGTTCGTGGTCAGGAAGTAAATGTGGGGCGAAAGGCAATCAATGCGTATTACGGTTTGCAAAAGATCCATGGTGATGGATATACAAAATATATGCAGCAGGATTTGGACTACACTGAGATCATTGCAGCCCTTTGTGAGCCAGGAACTGGATGGAAATTGACAGACCAGCAGGAAGCAGTACACTTGCCTTCATCTAAACTGAGCAGATATGGAAAAGCTTGGCATGCATTCATTTGTGCTAAGTTGATGTTGTGTCGTCATATGAGTGATGTGATTAATCAGCGGGCCACTCTATTGATTTGCATAGCCAAAGGAAAGACAGTAGATGTTGGGGACGTAATACATGAGTCTATTGTGCGCGGGCTTGAGGGTAGCACTACAAGTGGGTTACCTCATCCATCATTGATTACAGAGTTATGCCGATTGATCATGCTGTGATGGTGCGGTATAAGGTATGGGATGGGGACGAATCACACCCAAGGGGCTTAGGTTTTATTATTCCACAACAGCAGCCGCAAGATCAGCCGCAGGCTGAGGATCCGGTTCAGACCCCCAATTTAGTTGAGACTGTCTGTCAAAACCTAAGGCATCATACTAGACGGATTGACTTAGTGGTCTCACAGATTTAGCGGGGATTTGATCGCATGACTCGTCAGCAGAGTAGTCTTGCTCGACGCTAAGCAGAGATTTATGCTTACAACATCAACTGTTTTACAGCTTTGGTAGATATGTTTGGCCGGATGAATCCCTCAGCGAGGCCATATCAGTTTCCACCAGCTCCTCCTCTCTCCATTTACCCACCTCCTGATTTGCCTCCGGATGCGGACGACGCTGACGGTGCTGATGATGATGACGATGGCAATGATGACGAGTAGCACTTTCATCAGGGGAGTCCTCTGTTTTTCATCTCTTATTATTTCTCAATGCGGACATTGTTCAGTTCAGTTTGGGGGGTAGTTTTATATTTTTTGTGCTTATAAATTGTTTTGTTTCATTGTGTTTATTCATGTTAATTAGGCATAGTATGATAGAGTACATGTTGCATGATAGTGGTAATGTGTGAATGCATTTTAGGTTGTGTTAAGCATTTAGTTGCATGAATCAAATAGTAAATGACATAGTTAAATCAGTTTGGCCAATGATAAGATTCTAGTGTTAAGTGAAAGCGTGCAAAGGATTGAAATCTAGTGCAGAGTGATAACTTGAACGGGGAAGTCGGTTATGCTTGTCTGAACTTCATGCTAGCAAGGATAGCATTTAGTCAACTATTTAATCAATTTGATTCAAATCCTTATATAATCTGCGTCTGGTAAGAAACTTGGGATAAAATGTGATAAAATCAGTGAAACATCTATGAAGGCTCTAGTGAGCAAGGAAATAAGTTTGGGGGAGTCTTACGTTCTTCAAAAAAAACATAAAAAAAATAAAAAAAAATTTTGTCTTGGCTAGTTTGGTTTCGTGGCCATTGCTACTCGAGTTATTATATCCGTAGGGGTGTCTTGACACCTAGTGCCCTAAAGCCAACTGGTTTGGGAGTCACTGGTTGAAAGCTCGTTACATGGGTAGTTTTGTTAAGCCTGAGGAAACCAGACATTGCACATGTCAAGTTCAAAAACGAGATGGAGCGTAAAACACACTCGTGAAATAATAAAATATGTCGTAATACTCCCTTGTGCTAATTAAATGTTTACATGAGTCGGATTAGTTGTTTTGCTGATAGAGATATGAAAAACAAAATTGAGTTACTTCCTAAGACATTGATTATGTGAGTAATTTGGGTTGTGATTGATTAAAATAGTTGATTCACACACACAGCGTGAATGATGACAAGCGTGGGTTGGCTAAACAGTTTAAGTGGGAACTTTACATTAGATGGTAGGTCGAATTGGTTGTTTTATGGATAATTGAGGTCTGATATGGATTACTATGTTGTTTTAGTTATTTGATTCGTTTGCATTATAGTTAGTTTGCATTTTACATGTTGGCATAATTGCATTGCTTGGGGACAAGCAATTGGTTAAGTTTGGGGGTATTTGATGAGTGGGTTTTATACCTACGAATTAGTTCTTGTTAAACTTAATTATTTCGGTCTTTAAGTGTTTTTAGTATTGTTTTACTTGTTTTTGTGTTTGTTTATTGTAGGATGGAGTTGGAGGGGCAAAAGTGTCAATTTGGTGGAGAAAGGATTAAAAATTGGGCATGATGGCAATTTTGTAAATTCGTGGATTTGACCTAGCGCCTAGAGTGCTAGGATTTGTACTAAGATAGTGCCTTAGGCGCTCATGCACGATTCTGGGTGCTGATTTGCGGCTGGATGAACTAGGAGGAGGCCAATTAAGAAGCAAAATTAGGTTTTTTATCAATTGGTGAAAGAGAAGGAGACTCAAAGTAGAAAAGTATTAGACTATCATTGAAACTATTCTACTTTTTTTTTGGGGATTTCAATTATTGTGGAATACTATTGTTCGTTTGCTGGTTTTTAATATGGATTTGAACTTAACTTTGGATTGTAATCAACAATTGGGTTTGATCGTTCTATTCCTTCATCATTCTTTTGATTGTTTATTATTCATGTGTAGTTTTGATCCCATAATGGCTTTTGGTTCAGTCATGAGCTAAATTCCATTATGGGATTCTAACGGATTTTAATATGTAGTTTAGTTACAAGCTTGATTGTAAGACTGTTTTACATATCCTGAGAAATCTCTATCATAGTTGTTTTGCATGTATGAATGCTTGATCACCATTCGTTTTTAGTGTTTATATGGAATTGAAAAATAATATATGAACATGGATTGTAATCATGATAGCTTGCGTATATGAAGGTATTTTGGATAGCTTGATATTTCGTGAATCAGATAGAAATATATTGTTTCACCGTAAGAGTTAAAATAAGGACTTGTGTTTAAATTCAATATAATTGCAATTTCACATAGAAATATAGTGATTTTGGTTATAGCGATGATTGCATGGTGTCTATTGTTTATGGATATTATGTAAGCAGGTCATAATGCATTGATAAATGGTTATGTCTATATCAGTGTCCTTGGCTATTTTTCTGTGATATGTGAACTTTCTTGCATGATGGTGGTAACTAGATGTTCTATTAAATGAAGTTAGGATTCCATTAATTCAAGTTTGATATATTGCATTATTAAGCGTATCTTTAGTTGTATTTGATTTTGAAGTAATTTTGCCATCATAATCGAGTTTATTAGTTTAAGCATATAAATATAGTGATAGAGCTGATGCATAGTGATTTGATTTAGCACTTTCTCTGTGCGACAATACTTTACTTCCTCTGTATTACTTGTTGACACATGTATGCTTGCATGAGTTAGAGCTCTTTTATTAAAGTTTAAAAAAGAGGCAACAATCCTCACTATACTGCAATATATAATTAGCCCAATGTAGCATAAGCAGTTGAAAAGAGATTACCAGAACTTGGAACGTGATCAAAGAAATCCTAACTGTGCACCAATCCTTCGGAACTAAAGCATTGGAACGTGCGAAATGTGATAACGAGGTTGAGGTTATGGAGATAACCGTCAGAGATTGTGGGGAGAAGTTAGGGTTTGAATGTGAATAGATAATATGTATGTTTGGAAAGATGACAGCAAAGGTTTATGAGGTTAGGGTTTGAGTAGAATTGAAAGAATGAAGTTTGGTTTTGATTAGAAATAGGATAGTGGGAGAAGTGTAATGCCCATGAATTTTGAACGTCATTATTAATTAAATCTAATTTAATTTAATGAGTTAACGTTGTGTTCTATTTAAACCTTTGGGTGTATTGGTGAATTATGTGACTATGTGATTTATTGATATAAATTTGTGTTAAGGGGGTCACTAATAGTATAGTTAAATTAGTGAGCAATCCCTAAGGTTTAATACCAATAAAATTGATAAAGTAATTACTAAATAAATATTCAATTAAATTGACTATAGTTAGTAAATTAAATTGAGTAAGTTAATTAATAAATGTATTAATTAATGAGAATATCGTCAAATTTAATAATAGTATTTAATAGTCAAATTAGTAATTTATTTACTAATTGACTAAGTTATTTAACTAATGAACCAAGTCCAATCATTTAAATTAATCATAGACTTGGGTAGTAAATTTTGTGACATATTAAAGGAGCTATCATTGGGTTAAATTAAATGGTCCAAGGTTAGATTAATTAGACTTGATTTATTATAGTCCCAAACTCATTTAATACAAGCCCAATTGGCGATTTAATGTGACTCAATCATTAACCCACTTGGTGAAGTATTCTTGTAGCTTATTAAATTTATTAAAGCAAGTGGATACTTCAATTTGGGACAAAAAGAGAAGGACATCAGCCGTGTATAAGAGGGAGAGAAAGGAAAATGGATTTCAAAATTTGAATTAATTTGATTAATAGCTTGTGTTGGTTTTTGTGTGACATGACTTGATGGATTGACACCTACAATGTCACAATAAGCCACCCTATACCAAGTCTACACCCTAGCCTCATGATGGTAAAATGTATACTTACATTTTCTATATGTAATATTGTTGTAAGTATACCTCCCTTGGTTAATCATTTGAGAGAATACTTGCATTTTATTTCCTTCATCTCCTAAGAGAGTTGAGAGCATTGAGAGCATTGGAAAGCATTTGAGAGCAAAAGAAAATATATTGAGTCACCAAGTAGTGAAGGAGACCTAGCTAGTTCATATCCTCTTTCGTATCATACTTGGAAGGAAGAGGAGGATAGCCACTAAATCTAGGTATACATCTTTATTCTCTCAAACCCTAGTTTTCTTGTTGATATTAAGTGGCTAACATTTATTAGTGGTAGTCATTTATTTGTGTTGGGGTTTCTATAGCTTATTGCTTGGTGGTTGTGGAAGAAATGAAATATTTATAGATCTAGGTTTTATTTTATTAGATCTATATTATTTTAAGAGCATGCTTATCAAATGTAGTTTAAAACCTAAATAATAAGATATAATGATCTTGTATGCTTTATTGATACCATATATAAGTTTAGGATTTTTGAGACATGTTTTGGTGGGTTTTGTATGCTAAAACATGGGGGTAACATTATTTATTGGAGTACAAAATTTATTGATGAAAAATATTGTTTTAAAACATAAAAATTTTGTTGTAATATTAGAAATATTTTCTTAGTCATGGGTAAATTTTTGAGAATTTATTTGGAGTATAAAACTTGTTTGATGGTGATTAGAACTCATTTGGTGTGTGCAAGAAAAAGAAAAAAAAAAGAAAAAAGAAAAAAGAGAAACCAACTGCCTGGAAGCCAAAGCCGGAACCAGCCTGGCCGCGCATGGCGCGCCAGGGGTGCAACCCTGGCCGCGCATGGCACGGCAGGCTTAAGTTGGTTAACAGGCGAGCACCAAACGGCGCCGTTTTGGGCCGGGCAAGGAAGGCACGCGCGCAATGCGCGGGAGGCACCGACGGGAAAATTACAGAATTGCCCCTCCGTCCGGATTTTGCCTTATTTACAGATTTGCCGTCCAGATTTATATTAATTAATTTAAATACTTTAAATAATATTATTAAATTTTGTAAAATTAGTAAATGCACAAAAAAAAATAATAAGTTTGCGCATTAAATATTGTGTTTTATGAATATATTATATTAATTAACTATTGTTTAATTGTTATTAAATAATGATTAAGGATAATTAAAAATTGTAAATTAATTATTTATTATTTAATTAACCTTAAGTAATAAATAAATCTAATTAGTTATTATTTATTATTAAATAATAACTAAAGATAATTCATATTTACTAATTAATTATTTATTATTTGATTAACTTTAAATAATAAATAAACCTAATTAGTTATTATTTATTATTAAATAATAACTAAAGATAATTATTACTCACTAATTAATTATTTATTATTTTATTAACTTTAAATAATAAATAAACCTAATTAGTTATTATTTATTATTAAATAATAACTAAAGATAATTATTACTCACTAATTAATTATTTATTATTTGATTAACTTTAAATAATGAATAAACCTAACTAATTATTATTTAAATCTTAAATAATAATTAGAGACAAGCATGAATTGTTTTATGAGATAGATCTATGTATTTGTATCAGCCTGATCCAGCATGTCTAAATTGGTTAAGACAATGATATTTTAAAAGCTGTTCTTATTAAATTGCTATGGTAAGAACTTTTGGCTGAGAAAAGGATAAACTTGTTTAAGGCATGATATCAATGCTGGTTATTAAGTGTTTATGCATAAATCACGGGGTATGAGAGGCTGATCCCCTCGATTACCAAAACTTTTTAAGAGGTCCAGCTTACATGCTGAGAACCTTGGTAAACGTCCTTGGTTATTTCAAACCACTCAGTAATTGACATTCAATTATTCGAATATTCAACTGTTGACTGATAATTCATAATTCTTCACAATGTTATACTGTTGTTGAACATTGAAAGCGAAATTTCCTTCTATCATGATATATCTCTTTGTGTATATACTTGCTAAACAAATTAGTTGCTTACCCTTGCTATATCATGATCTTTATTTCAGCTAAGGCAGAAACGTCTAGAGGAGACAAATGAAAAGGGAAGGTGCAAGAATAGACGCCCGATAGTGCCTATGTACTAGTTATTCTTGAATGTTGTTTGATTAAGTGAACCTTTTATTGTATTAAGGGTACGTTTTATGTTAAGGTTAAAGAACCTTGGGACCAAGATTGCAAGACCTTATTATTATTTCAATAAACAATGTATGTTTATTATTCCGCATTTAGTTAGAAAGTATGTTTGTCGTTGAGTATTGTGAGCACCGAATTCGATGTTAGGAAACCCGGATTTGGGGGCGTCACAAGAAGAAATTCGAATTTGGGTTGGATTGGGAGTGTAGTGGCGAATTTGGTTTAATAAGTAAGGCACAATCGGGTCGGGTTATAAGAATTCGCATCCGGGTTCAGGTCACGGCGCGCCCGCGCAGTTTGGTAGTTCAAAACGGCGTGCCCGCGCCTGTGTAACAGAGAGTCAAAATTTTCTTCTGGCAGACTGCGCGCCCGCGCAAGCCTGCCTTGTAATTCCTGCGCGGCCGCGCTGCCCTACATCTTGCTGTTGTTCTTCTGGTTCCTCCTGGCTGCATGACCACTAATTTAACAAGATGCAACCTGCATGAGGCAACATTCACATATTATACTACTAAAACAATAACTTAACTACTCTAACTACTAATAAAAACACAAAATAGATAAATAAATGGGTTGCCTCCAATTGAGCGCTTGATTTTAAGTCTTTCAGCCTGACTACTTCTTGTTTCATTCTGGATTGGAGAAAATAACTGAGGATTTCTAGCGATCGTAATCACCACCCCAATAATGCTTTAAGCGCTGTCCATTAACTTTGAATGGCTCATCCGAGTCAGTTCTTGCTATCTCTACTACACCATGCGGGAAGACTTGTTGTATAATGAATGGGCCCGACCATCTTGATTTTAGCTTCCCAAGAAACAATCTCAGTGTTAAATTGTATAGCAGCACTGCTTGTCCCGGTTCAAACTTCCGTTGTATGATCTTGCGATCGTGCCATTTTTTAGTTTTCTCTTTGTAGATTCTGGCATTTTCATAGGCTTGCAAGCGGAATTCTTCTAGTTCATTAACCTGTAACAGTCTCTTTTCGCCTGCAGCTTGTAGATCAAAATTCAATTTCCGAACAGCCCAGTACGCTTTATGCTTAAGTTCAACTGGAAGATGACATGCTTTACCGTACACAAGCTGGTATGGTGACATCCCAATCGGAGTTTTAAATGCAGTCCGGTAAGCCCAAAGAGCGTCATCTAGCTTTAATGACCAATCCCTCCGATTTGGATTCACACCTTCTCAAGAATCCGTTTCACTTCTCTGTTCGAAACTTCTGCCTGGCCACTTGTTTGGGGATGGTACACAATTGCAATTCTATGATTTACTCCATATTTGGCCAAGAGAGCTGTGAAAGATTTGTTGCAAAAATAGTTCCCTTGGTCACTAATGATTGCCCTCGGTGTGCCAAATCTTGTGAAGATGTTTTTCTGGAGAAATTTCAATACCACCTTAGCATCATTTGATGGTAAAGCAACTGCTTCTACCCATTTCGACACGTAATCCACTGCCAGTAGAATGTATTCATTGTTACAGGATTTTGGGAAAGGACCCATGAAATCCATACCCCAAATATCAAAAATTTCTACTTCTAAAATCACGTTTAAGGGCATCTCATTATGTTTTGATATATTACCCTGTTAGGTTTGTACATAGCGCGAATATGCAATCAAATTACATAAATAGTGCAGAAGCGCGATAAAATCAGATTTTAAAATTTTATACAAACCATCACCATGATCTTTCTTTATGCACAATTATTAATTAAACGAAAGAGATGGAGAATAAGAATTATACCCTTGTAGAATTCTAGCTTCCTCAGGTACAAGTTCACCTCCAATTCTTTCGCGTTCTCCTTGAATTCCACCGATTAAATTCCTTCCTTTGATCAACGTTAGCCACCCAAGTGTTTGGCCTCTAGAGGTGATCGACCAAGGAATAATACTTGTTCAAGAAGATGGGTGTTGGCAAAACCCTAGTTTCTATCTCTATAGAAATTGTAAGTACTCTCTACAATTCTTATGCAAAAGTGTGTAACCCTAATCTATGATAAGACTTCTCTTATTTATAGATGTAGGAAAACCCTTCCCTAAACTATTTAGGATTAGGGTTTTTATTCTAATTAAACTCCTTTAATTAAATTAAACTCCTAATCCAATTAGGAATTCATGTGAGAGTACTTCAATTAATTAATTCTCAATCCCTATTAGGAATTAAATAATAGTAATAGTAATAATAATAATAAGACTCCTCTTATTAATTTATATTTAATATTTCTAAATATTAAATAATAAATATTAAGCTATTTAGTTTATTCTATCTCCATAGACTAAATTAAATACACTTAACTTATTATTACAATTATGTCATTTACTTCTTAAATAAATATTTTCCTTTTGCGGTGTGACCCTTTAGGTTCTCCATATTAATCTGGTTGTGAATAAATCAATTAGAACAATTCTAATCTTATTTAAATAAATAAATTAAACTATTTAATTTATTTAAATAAATAATATTTATTCTACAATAAGGGTAAGCCCCCTTAGCGATCAACGACTTTCCAGATAATATAGATTTCAACATTAATCATAAAAGAACCTTTCAGTGCATAGTTATCGTACAATTCAATCCTTCTACCATACAATGTCGCAATTAAATATAAGACATGGAATTACTGTTAAGTCTTATTTTATTTAATTATATGTATTTTGATTCTCAAATGCACAACTCTAATTAATGCAAATTAGAAACTCCTTTCTAATTTCATTCTGCTTTGGCCAAAGACTTCTGAGTCGTCATTTATCGAATCACATAGGACATTCTCTCCTTTTACTAGAAGTGGTAGATTCTTTATTGATCATTCACCTATCTCCATATATAACTTATTATACCCAATCATACCCTTTGATATACCCTAAAGGTCTTAAGGGACATGTCAAAGTATAACTCATCATACACAAGATACTATGATGATCTCAAGTCCAAGGATCACTTGTACTACTATCACTAGAGGAATTCCTATTGACAGGCGAGTAAAACTCCATTAGGTATTCCTTAGCGAACCACGTTCAGTGAACTTATTCTCTAATAATCACCTACATACTTGTTTTAGTGTCTCCACACAAATGATTATGAGATCAATCATCCTCTTCATAAGAGCAAGCAACGTATGTACTAATCTATCCGGATTCACTAATCCCCTTTTTAGTAATCCAACGATTAGGAACAATTTTAGTTTGTGAGCTATCTAGAATTTAGATCTCATTAGCATGATCACCATCATGATTCTAAAAATAATGCTCAAAACTATGGGTTTATCACATTTAATATAACAGCACCATGTAGATAAAGTAAAATACCTTTAACAAACAAATAAGATTACAAAGTATATGCTACATCATATCAAATATGATTGGCTTGTGTGCATACTACTTTCATACCCATCCTTTGGCATCTATCACATCTTTGTACGAATTGATGGGCATCTTTGAACAATGTTGGCCAGTAAAATCCTGCTTATAACACCTTGGCTGCTGTTTTCTCGCCTCCATAATGTCCTCCATACAACAAATCATGACAATGATGTAAGATGCTGTCTGTTTCGCATTGAGGAATACACCATCGTATAATCTGACATGCGAACTATTTGAATAAAAACGGCTCATCCCATATATACCTCTTAACATCATGTAAGAACTTCTTTTTCTGCTGATTTGTCAAATCCGGGGGATAGACGTTGCTCACTAGATAGTTGACAAAATCTGCATACCATGGAATCTCTGAGTTTATCACCAATAATCACTCATCTGGGAAGTATTCATTGATCACTGTTCTATCATGCTTTGCATGTTCCTCATTTTCCAACCTCGATAGATGATCCGCCACTTGATTTTTCGTCCCCTTCCTATCCCGGATTTCCAAGTCGAATTCCTGGAGTAGAAGAATCCATCTAATTAGCCTCGGCTTCACATCTTTCTTTGAAATCAGATATCGTATAGCTGAGTGATCCGTGAACACCACCACTTTTGTTCCAATTAAGTATGAACGAAATTTATCAAAAGCATATACTACCACTAGCAACTCCTTCTCGATAGTCGTATAGTTGAGTTGGGCATCAGACAATGTTTTGCTAGCATAATAGATGGCATGAAAAACCTTTTCCTTTCGTTGACCCAGAATAGCCCCAATAGCATAATCGCTAGCATCACACATCAACTCGAATGGCATTAACCAAATTGGTGCTACTATCACGGGCGTTGTGGTCAATTTCTTCTTCAACACCTCAAAAGCCATCAAACATTCCTCATCAAACTTGAATGGAACATCTTTCTCCAATAGACTGCATAAAGGCTTAGAAATGTTAGAAAAGTCCTTTATGAATCTCCTATAAAATCTGGCATGCCCCAAAAAGCTTCGTATCCCCTTAACTGTAGTTGGGGGAGGTAGATTTTCAATTGTCTCCAGTTTAACTCGATCTACCTCTAACCCTTTTGATGACACCTTGTGCCCAAGAATGACCCCCTCTTTTACTATAAAGTAGCATTTTTCCCAATTGAGCACTAAATTGGTTTCCACGCATCTTTTCAAAATCAGGATCAGATTTTCCAAATAACTATCAAAGGAATCACCAAAAACCAAAAAATCGTCCATGAATACCTCCATATTACGTTCGACCATATTTGAGAAAATAGCCATCATACATCTTTGGAATGTCGCTGGTGCATTACATAATCCAAAAGACATCCTTCGGAAAGTGAAGGTACCATAAGGACAAGTGAAGGTAGTCTTTTCCTAGTTTTCGGGGGCAATCACTATCTGATTATAGCCAGAATAACCATCCAACAAGCAATAAAACTCTTGTCCAGCCAGTCTATCTAACATCTGATCGATGAAAGGTAGAGGAGAGTGATCCTTGCGGGTTGCTTTGTTTAGTTTTCTATAATCCATACAAACCCTCCATCCGGTCACTGTCCTTGTCAGTATCAATTCATTATTTTCGTTTTCCATAACCATCATACCACCCTTTTTAGGCACGCACTGTACTGGACTCACCCAGCTGCTATTAGAGATGGGGTAAATGATACCTGCATCAAACCACTTCAAAATTTCCTTTTTCACCACGTCTTTCATGATTGGGTTCTGCCTCCTTTGTTGCTCAATTATTGGTTTGGCATCGTCTTCCAAAAGGATTTTATGCATACAAAATGAGGTGCTAATTCCTTTAATGTCCGCGATGGTCCAACCAATTGCCGATTTATACTCCCGAAGAACTCGTATCAACTTATTTTCCTACAATTCGTTAAGTATAGATGCAATGATAACAGACAAAGTAGATGATTCACACAAATAAGCATACCTGAGATGATTAGGAAGTGTTTAAGCTCAAGTGTTGGGGGTATTTCTAGAGATGGCTTCAATCGCTCAAAGGGTTGCTCTGTGCTTTTCAATGGTTCGAACGGAATTTTGAATCGGTGTACCCTAGGCAATGCATCCAACCTTTGAAGATAATCAATAATCTCAGCATCATCTAAATCTTCCTCCCCCGACAAGGTAATCTCTAATGGATCCTTAATCATCAGTTGCAAAAATTTATCATCCACGTCTTTTTTCACTATATCCATTCTGAAACACTCCTCTTCATCTGTAGGAAACTTCATAGCTTTAAACACATTTAACTTCACTTCTTGGTCTTGAACCCTCACAGTTAATTCTCCTTTCTGCACATCAATGAGTGTTCTACCGGTTGCTAAGAATGGTCTCCCCAGTATGATCGAAATGTCCTTATCTTCTTCGTAATCTAATATGATGAAATGAGCTGGAAATATAAATTTATCAACCTTAACAAGTATGTCCTCCACGATTCCTCTCGGGTATGTAACAGACCTATCTGCTAGCTGAAGAGATATGTTTGTAGGTTTCGGTGCAGGTAGACCCAACTGAGAGTATATCGATAATGGCATAAGGTTGATACTTGCTCCCAAATCACACAAACATTTATTAAATGACAAGTTACCAATGGTGCAAGGAATAGTAAAGCTGCCAGGATCTTTCAACTTTGGTGGCAATTTCTTTTGGAGCACCGCACTATATTCTTGAGTCAAAGCCACTGTTTTATAGTCCTCTAGCTTTTTCTTCCTAGACAAGATTCCCTTCATGAACTTAGCGTAACTCGGCATCTGCTCTAAAGCTTCCGCAAATGGTATTTTAATTTGTAACTTTTTGAAATTTCGAGGAACTTGGAGAATTGTTTATCTATCTTTTGTTTCTGAAGTCCTTGTGGATATGGAACTGGGGGATATATCAATGGTGGTGTTGTTTGTTCCTTTTCTTTTTCTTTTTGTTCAATTCCTTCCTCCTTTGAAAGCTCTGCATATTCCTCTTCTGGTGGGATGCGCGCCCGCACTATGTCTCCTTGTATTTCCGGTGCGGCCGCGCCTGTTGGCAGCAACTGTTTTCCGCTTCTCAACATGACAGCTTGGCATTGTTCCTTCCCATCTCCTTTCAGATTAACTTCAGTATCACTTGGGAACGCTCCTTGGGGTCGACTATTCAAAATATGAGCTAATTGTCCCAACTAATTCTCTAGATTTCTAATTGACACTGCCTGACTTTTCATATTCATATCTACTTGGTTTAACAGCTTATCCTGATCATTCATTCTCGTCTCGGAAGCTGTAATAAATTTTGTCAAGCAGTCTGTTGGTATATTTGTATGTATAACAAATATAACTCATACACGCAAGTGCACGCGATCCACAAGTAATATAAAGTAAGTAAAGTATCGATCCCACGAGGAAATGAATTGCATTTATGACTACAAACACCGATTTTGTAATTAGTTTGGTTTCTTTAAACAAGCGGTTTTAGTGATGAAATAGTCTAATAATTACTAATGAAACAATTAAAACAAATTTAATGGTAAAAATGACAGATTTTATAGGCTTGGGATTATAATTTCACTTAATGCCGATTTAGATTTCCATGCTTCCTATTGTTGCTAGTTGGTTATTATGGAATGTTGGTCGAAAACACGAAAGTAAAATATGGCCATCTCTCGATGCACCATACCCATATCATATTAAATCCACAATTGATAGAATGAATGTGAACACCCTAGATGACTAACGCACTATATTTCTATGTGAATTACAATCAAACGGGTTTAAGAACAAGTTTTCAAATGACCACACATGGTGCTTCGGTATATCTCTATCCTAAGCACGAAACATAATTTCACGAGGAATGTAATAATTATGAACATATGCTAGCATAATGAGATCTTAATTTATACTTCCTTTCTCAATTCCATATAAATTATCACAGTAATTGGTGATCAAGCAATTAAACATGGAGTATAGATTATGCTAAACATTCATTTCACAACCAACTAGTAAAAATAAGGAAGCACTTCAATTCTTAATCAAGCAAAAGATCCATTATAATCCCAAGAATTAGATTTAGTTCATAATAATAATAGAGTTCATCATGCACAATTGGTTCATCATCATAATTACAGAATAGAAAAATTAATCAGAAATAGAAAATATTCAAGCTCCCTGTTCCGTTCTGCAACTTCTGATGATTTTTCCAAGTTGTGTAGATAGTTGATTTCTTGCTCCCAATCTCCAATTCAGCATCCATATAGCTCCATTCTTCAGTTCCCAAATGCAAATTATGCTCAGCTGATGATTTTCCTGTTTTTAGCTAGAATACAGTAACCATTCTCATTTCGTGTAGGAGCAGAGCTACCAAAATGAATTCCCAAAATTGGCTAATAATACAAGCATAAATTGTCTTCTTTTGACTTATTATTATTCCCACTAATAAAAGCTAAACCCACTGATCCCTCAAAATCTGGCATTGCATGATTTCTGGATAATGCTGCTTCGCTGGATGGAACGTGTTGCATGGTTGGCTGGCGACAGGCGCAGCTGCGCCGCCCTCCTTTGTAATAGGGGCGCAGCTGCGCAGGAGTGGCATGGCATGGGCAGGATGGGCGCAGCTGCGCCGGCGCCCTTTGTAAAAGGGGCGCAGCTGCGCCAGGTGCCAGTTTGCTGCAGTGCTGCTATTGCAAAAAATTCATCAACTGTTATGACCTGCACAAGCAACAAACAATCAAATAACACCCATCCACAAATGCTCAACACCACGAGCCAACATTATCAAAAACAATGCAAAAGCCGAATAATGAAGCTAGTGAATCAAAAACCGAACGAAAAGGGGAAATGCATGAATTTACACTAGATAGCTATTAGAAAAGCATCAAATGAAACCAAATAGTATCCAATAAGTAGGTACGAAACCTACTTATCAAATACCCCCAAACTTGGATTGTTGCTTGTCCTCAAGCTAATACAACGAAATGAATGCAAACATGAATGCAAATATGAATGCAATGAAATAAGAATGCACCATGACCCTCATCAATTAGCAAGCAATTCACAAGATTTGCCTCAGAAGAATCTAGCGACACATCAAAACTTGGTCCGTGTACCGTGATACCCGTGCAACTCAAATTCCGTGGTGAATGATAAAGTGTGTGTGTGTGCAGCAATCATCAAACTATAGTAATCCCAATTGATTCTCATAATATGTTTCTTAGGGAAAATTTATATAATCGAACCTCTAAAAGACAATTGGGGTAAATATAGTTAAAACCACACTATGTTCCAAATGTGGGGATCGACTTAGACATTATTCGGATCATGACGCTTGGTCGTGCAATGCCTAGTTCCCATAGGCTATTCAATGATACCCATGTAACGAGCTTTCGGCCAACGACTCCCAAACCAATTGGTCTTAGGGCGCTAGGTGTAGAGACATCCCCTAGGGTGTACTTACTCGAATATCAAAGGCCACAAAACTAAGCTGACCAAGTCTTTATTAACACACAAAATTTTTATTTTATTATTTTTTTTTTAATTTTTTTTTTTATTTTTCATTAACGAATGCGTTTTACGCTCCATTTCGTTGCATAAATAATCTACTAAGTACCCCCCCAAACTTGAACACGTATGATTTCAACTAATATTTCCCACAATTGCCACAATTAACACAACTAATTATCTCCAGAACTCAATTATGCGAATCTTGGGGCTACATAGTTAGAAAACTACTGAGAACGTGCAAACCGGTTTTATCACAGCAAACGCAAGATAAGAGTTGCAATGTATCATGGCATCCGACCCAAAGTCTTAACAGTTAGCAAAATCAAAAGTTTTCATCATAGGCATGTGGGGATGCATACTAATCAAACTAAGAGGATCATGCAACTAACTACATGATGTGATATGATATGCATGAGAATTTCACCATTTTTTTTTAACGAAAATAAGGAAACAAATAAATAAAATGACAATAAATAACAAGAACTAACAATAAAAACAGATAATTTAAAGCATCATAAAATAACTAGGCAAGCCTAATACCCCCAAACTTAAAATATGCAATGTCCTCATTGGAGATAATAGGGTAAAGAGTACTCCCCTAAGAAGCGTCCTCGGCGCCGCTAGGCGGCGTGTCGGGCGGAGGATAAGGGATGCCGGAGCCGAATGTGGGAAACTCAATGTGGACCCCCTGCTGACTGAACGCCTCCGATAGTGCACCAGCGAAGGAGACGCTGTAATCCCTGAAGCTCGTGTGCAACGCGTCCATGCGGCACTGCAGGCGGCGCATGTCGCGCTCATGTCCACTGACGCCCCTCTGCTGCACTGGCGGGGCAGGCATGCCCTCCTCGCTGGCCTCCTCCACCTCATCAGCCACAATAAAACCCAACCCATTTGGTCGGGACTCTCCACCGCGCCAAACATTATACTTTCGGATCGTGGCGCTATCGATGTCTCGCATAGGTAGCTGGAGAGCCTCCTCGCCCCATTCCACGTTTGCTGCTAAGCATAGGCGTGTGATGATCGAGGCGTGCGGAATGGCACCGGAAGTGACAGCCCGCATGAAACGAAGCATGGACTGGTTGATGATATATCCCACGTCGATGCTGCCTCCACGCAGAATACGGTGCAAGAGTACCGCGCGGTCCCGTGTCACATCCTGATGATGGGTGGTTGGCAAGATACTCGCGCAAATGAAGGCGTACCATGCTTTGGCAAATCTATTCAGCGCGGTCTGAGGGAAGTGCACCTTCAAGGTGGTGCCTGGCTGAGTCTTCCACTGCGTGCCCGGCTGGCACATCTCATGTATCAACGCATCAAGGTCGGTTTCGTAGCGTTCATGTACCACCCAGTCGGTAGCCTCATTAGTAGCAGATGTTAGGCGAAAAAGTTCATTGATTGCCTGCGCCGAATAGGATACCTGCTTGCCCCGCACGAAGGAAATCCCATTCTGTGTTTCCCGGGCGTTGGCATAAAACTCTCGAACAATGGCTATCGGGGCTGACTTCGGTGTTTCAATGAATAGCAACCAACCCAAAAGCCGGATTTGGTCAAGAATACGCCCATCCTGTGCTTTGGGCTTCAAACCCCTCTCTGGTATGAAGGATTTGACGCTAAACACCTCCCAGTAGTAATGTTGTGCAGATAGATTGACAAATTTGGTGGCATCCAGAGTATTGATGCCACCACCAGTAGATTCGGATCCGCTGCTGCTGGAAGAAGAAGGTTGGGGAGTGCGTGCGCGCTTCGGCATGGTGGTATGTGATTGGGGTTTGAAGGTAGAGTGTAGGTAGTTAGGGTTTTGAGAGAGTGGGTAGGGATGAGAGGAGAGGGTTTTGTGTTGCTGCTAGAGAGTCAGTTAGGGTTTGATGATTGTGACTGATGGGGGACCGACTATTTATAAAAAAAAAAAATTTCGCGATCGGCGCAGCTGCGCCGAATTTGTACTGGGAAGGGGGCGCAGCTGCGCAGTTGCTCAGATGTTGCAGACGAGGGTGGCTCGGCGCAGCTGCGCTGATATTGAACTGAAGAATGGGCGCAGCTGCGCGGGAGCTCAGGAATCCTAGAAAAACTTTTTCTTTCTCTGAACAACAGCAAGTGTTTGCAATGGAACAATGTACCCCCAAACTCAAAGAGTGATCAAGTCAAACACTTGAGGGCAAGATTAGACACCTGAAATAAAAACAAACACGCATGTTAAAATGAAATCACACAAACTAAACAAAAATCACACAATAATAGAAGTAATAAAAGTAATCTCGGGTTGCCTCCCGAGGAGCGCTTTGTTTCAAAGTCGGTTAGCTCGACTCTCATTGATGCTCAATCCATGGTCAGGTTAACTGAGGATTTTTGGCGATCAATTTCGCCTCCCCAATAGTGCTTCAATCTTTGGCCATTAACCTTGAAGGGTTGCTCGCTGTCCATTCCAACAATCTCGATGGCACCATGTGGGAATACAGCAGTGATGGTAAAGGGACCCGACCATCGGGATTTGAGCTTTCCCGGGAATAACTTGAGCCTGGAGTTGAATAGTAAAACCGCTTGGCCAGGTTCAAATTTTCTCTCGATGATTTTTCGGTCGTGCCATCTTTTTTTCTTCTCTTTATAGAGTTTCGAATTCTCATAGGCTTGCAATCGGAACTCATCGAGTTCATTTAGCTGTAGGAGTCTCCTTTCTCTTGCTGCAGATGGGTCAAAATTCAACTTTTTAATGGCCCAGTAGGCTTTGTGCTCTAATTCAACCGGTAGATGACAAGCCTTGCCATAAACCATGTGATAAGGGGACATGCCGAGAGGTGTCTTGTATGCAGTTCTATAAGCCCACAAGGCTTCATTTAGCTTTAGAGACCAATCTTTTCTGGAAGGATTAACAATCTTTTCCAGAATTCTTTTTACCTCTCGGTTGGAGACTTCGGCTTGACCATTGGTCTGTGGATGGTAGGCAGTGGCAATCCTGTGTCTTACTCCATATTTGGCCAAGAGAGCTGTGATCTGTTTGTTGCAAAAATGGCTCCCCTCATCACTAATGATCGCCCGAGGAGTGCCAAATCTAGTAAAAATGTTTTTTTGTAGGAACCTCAAAACCACCTTAGCATCATTGGTTGGTAACGCCGAAGCTTCCACCCATTTGGACACGTAATCAACCGCTAGAAGGATATAGAGATTGTTGCAGGATGATGGAAATGGTCCCATTAAGTCTATGCCCCATACGTCAAAGATCTCCACCTCCAAGATCACATTTAGTGGCATTTCATTATGGTTGGAGATGTTGCCCACCCGTTGGCATCGATCACAATTCTTTATGAAGTGGTGTGCATCTTTGAACAAGGTGGGCCAATAAAATCCGGCCTGGAGTACCTTTGCTGCTGTTCTCTGCGTTCCATAATGGCCACCATATAGAGAAGAATGACATGCATGTAATATACTGGTACTCTCGACATCGGGGATGCATCTTCGGATCACCAGATCTGTGCATTGTTTGAACAAGTAAGGCTCATCCCACATGTATCTCTTTGTATCATGCAGAAATTTCTTCCTCTGCTGAGAAGTTAGATCCGGTGGTAGCACATGACTCACAAGATAGTTGACAATATCAGCGAACGATGGGATTTCAGATGTGACTGCAAATAGCTACTCATCAAGGAAACAATCGTTTATCTCAACCTTCTCTTTTCTCTCTAAATCCGGATTGTCCAATCTGGAAAGATGATCGGCTACCAGATTTTCCGTACCTTTCTTATCCTTAATTTCCAAGTCAAACTCTTGGAGCAAAAGGATCCATCTGATTAATCTAGGCTTGGCATCTTTCTTTGAGATCAAATACCGAATTGCTGCATGATCAGTGTACACTACTACCTTTGTTCCAATGAGATAGGATCGGAACTTGTCGAATGCATAGACAACCGCGAGTAGTTCCTTCTCGGTGGTGGTGTAGTTCATTTGGGCCTCCGAAAGCGTTTTGCTGGCATAGTAGACTGCATGTAGAACCTTGTCTCTCTGCGCTGTCCCAATACCACGCCCACAGCGTAGTCACTAGCATCACACATAAGCTCAAATGGAAGAGACCAATCCGGGGCCACTATCACAGGTGCTGTTGTCAATTTTTGTTTCAACAATTCAAATGCTGCTAAGCAATTTTCATCGAATAGAAGCGGAACATCTTTTTCCAATAGATTGCACAGGGGTTTTGTGATTTTGGAGAAGTCTTTGATAAATCTCCGATAGAATCCAGCATGGCCCAAGAAACTTCGAACTCCCTTTATAGAAGTTGGTGGAGGCAATTTCTCGATAGTTTCCAACTTTGCTTTGTCCACCTCCAAACCTTTGGCTGAGACTTTGTGACCCAAAATTATTCCTTCATGAACCATGAAGTGACATTTCTCCCAATTAAGCACAAGATTTGTTTCCACGCATCTCCTCAATACCATGACTAAATTCTCAAGACAGCTGTCGAAGGAATTTCCAAACACTGAGAAGTCATCCATGAAGACCTCCATGTTGATTTCCACCATGTCAGAAAATATTGCCATCATGCATCGCTGGAATGTGGCAGGAGCATTGCATAGACCAAAAGACATTCGCCTGAAAGCAAAAGTTCCATAAGGGCAAGTAAAAGTGGTCTTTTCTTGATCCTCAGGAGCGATAGCAATTTGATTATATCCAGAGTATCCGTCAAGCAAACAATAGTACTCATGCCCTGCAAGTCGGTCCAACATTTGATCAATGAATGGGAGTGGGAAGTGATCTTTTTCTTGTGGCTTTGTTGAGCTTTCGATAATCCATGCAAACTCTCCACCCCGTGACTGTTCGGGTTGGTATTAGCTCGTTGTTCTCATTTTTTACCACGGTTATTCCTCCCTTCTTTGGTACACATTGCACTGGGCTCACCCATGGACTGTCAGAAATGGGATAAATGATTCCGGCGTCTAGCCATTTCAAAATTTCTGTTTTCACCACTTCTTTCATGATAGGATTCAGCCTTCATTTATGCTCTAATGGTAGGCTTGCTGTCATCTTCCATCAGGATTTTGTGCATGCAAAATGCGGGGCTGATTCCTTTTATGTCTGCAATGGTCCACCCAATAGCCCCTTGGAATTCTCTGAGGATTCTTATCAGTTTGTCTTCCTGCAAGGATGTTAGTGCAGAGGAAATAATGACAGGTAATGTATCTGAAATGCCTAGGAATGCATACCTGAGATGACTAGGCAGGGGTTTGAGATCGAGTTTAGGAGGTACCTTACTGGATGGTTTTAATTGAAATGAGGCATCGTTTGAGCTTTTCAAGGGCTCAATAGGTACCTTGAATCTTGCCAACTTGGGTATTGCATCTAGAAAATGAGCATACTCACAGTTCTCGGGTTCGTCCAAGTCGATGTCTCCTGTTAGTGTCTGCTCAAGCAAATCCCTATGTGTGGCCTTAATGAATTCCTTGGTTACTGCTTCTTCAATGATGTCAACTCGGAAGCACTCTTCCTCCTCAGTTGGAAATTTCATAGCTTTGAAGACATTAAAGGTGACCTCTTGGTCTTGAACCCTCATTGTCAATTCTCCTTTTTGCACATCAATGAGAGTTCTCCCGGTAGCTAGAAATGGCCTCCCAAGTATGATGGGGATGTCCTTGTCCTCCTCAAAGTCTAGGATTATGAAATCAGCTGGGAAAATGAACTTATCAACCTTAACCAAGACATCTTCCACAATACCTCTCGGATAAGTGACTGAACGATCAGCTAGCTGAAGAGAGACATTTGTTGGCTTGGGAGCTGGTAATCCCAACTGAGTAAACACGGACAATGGCATGAGATTAATGCTTGCACCAAGATCACATAAACACTTCTTGAACGAAAGGTCTCCAATGGTGCAAGGAATGGTGAAACTGCCTGGATCCTTTAGTTTTGGAGGTAGCTTCCTCTGTAATATCGCACTGCATTCCTCTGTCAAAGCAACAATTTCAAAATCTTGCAATTTCTTCTTTCTTGACAGAATAGTTTTCATGAACTTAGCATAACTTGGCATTTGTTCTAAAGCTTCTGCGAATGGTATATTGATTTGAAGCTTTTTGAAAACTTCAAGAAACTTAGAAAATTGCCTGTCCATTTTCTGCTTTTGCTGCCTTTGAGGATACGGAACTGGTGGATAATACCTTGTGGGGGAAGGTTGAGTTTTTTCTGTGCTTTTTATGAGTGGGGATTCAGATTTCTCAATGCTCTCTTCTTCTTCAAACATTTTAGCAGTGGCAGTTTCTGGGGAGGGGCGCAGCTGCGCCGGTCCCCTTTGTAAAATGGGCGCAGTTGCGCCGATAGGTTCCAGTGCTGATGACGGGCGCAGCTGCGCTGTTTGTTCGTGTGACATTGGCGCAGCTGCGCTGTCTGGCAGGGTCTGCTTTCCACTTCTGGTGGTAACAGCTTGGCATTGCTCCTTCCCATTTCTCCTTGGATTGACTTCTGTATCGCTAGGGAGGGCCCCTTGAGGTCTGCTAGACAACAAACTGAACAATTGACTCATTTGATTTTCCAAATTCTTGAAGCCTAATGTTTGGCCTTGCTCCAACCTGTCAGTTTTGGCCATGTATTTCTCCAAATTCTCACTCATTTCCGCGACCTTCCTATCTGTGGCTGTGACTTGCTGCTGATTGTGGAACCCCGGAGGATTGAGAGGTTTTGGAGCTTGTGAATTAATCTTGACGGTTGCTCCACGAGAAATTTGGGTGGTTCCTATTCCCTGGAGTGTAGTTGTTCTGATATTGATTTGCTGGCCGCTGATAGTTGCTCACAAAGTGCACAGATTCAGCGTTGATGGCACATTGCTCCGAAGCGTGAGAACCTACACAAAGCTCACAAATCATGGAAACTTGTTGACCTTTACCTTCACATATGTGGTCAAGCTTCTTGGCCATAGCTGAAATCTGTGCTTGAAGTGAAGTGGCTGTGTCAACCTCTAGTATTCCTGCCACTTTTGGTTGAGTGGTTCTGGAGGATGGCCATTGATAGTTGTTTTGCAGCCATAGTCTCCCAAAAGTTCATAGGCCTCGTCATAGTTTTTACCCATGAATGCACCACCTGCAGCCGCATCGATGCCTGCTCGTGTCTGAATATTCAACCCATTGTAAAATGTGTTAAGCTGCATCCATTGGGGCAAACCGTGATGTGGGCACTTTCTCAATAGTTCCTTGTACCGCTCCCATGTCTCGTACAAGGATTCTCCATGATGTTGCTCATATGAGGATATGTCATTTCTCAACTTAGCAGTTTTGGCCGGTGTGAAGAACTTTGCTAAGAATTTCTGGGCCAAATCTTGCCAAGTGGTAATGGACCCGGGTGGTAGCGAGTGCAGCCAACTTTTTGCTTTATCCCTCAATGTGAATGGGAATAACCGCAATCTCACCGCATCTTCCGAGATCCCGCTGAATTTGAATGTATCACATATCTCCAAGAAATTTATCAAGTGCTCATTCGGGTCATCAACCACCATTCCTCCGAATTGGACAGAATTTTGGATCATATGGATTGTCCCTGGTTTGATTTCAAAGGAATTGGCTGTTATGGCTGGCCTTGAGATACTTGATTGCAAATCATTGATTCTTGGCGTAGCATAATCTCTTAAGGCTTTTTTGTGCTTCGCCCGCCATAGGTTGAGGTTGTTCTAGATCCTCCAGAGTATTTTCAGCACACTTCCTTGATTGTTGAACCCTTTTTTCAATGTTGTCCACAAAAGGCAATAGGTTAGGATTCTTCGACCGAGTATGCATACACTACTCAAGAGTACCTATCACAATGTAGAAGAAAATAAAATAGAATTAGGATAAGAACAGATTTGTTTAACTAAAACCAATCTAATTTAAATTGATGATGAAAGTTATAAACGCAATTGCAATTCCCCGGCAATGGCGCCAAAAACTTGTTGGTATATTTGTATGTATAACAAATATAACTCATACACGCAAGTGCACGCGATCCACAAGTAATATAAAGTAAGTAAAGTATCGATCCCACGAGGAAATGAATTGCATTTATGACTACAAACACCGATTTTGTAATTAGTTTGGTTTCTTTAAACAAGCGGTTTTAGTGATGAAATAGTCTAATAATTACTAATGAAACAATTAAAACAAATTTAATGGTAAAAATGACAGATTTTATAGGCTCGGGATTATAATTTCACTTAATGCCGATTTAGATTTCCATGCTTCCTATTGTTGCTAGTTGGTTATTATGGAATGTTGGTCGAAAACACGAAAGTAAAATATGGCCATCTCTCGATGCACCATACCCATATCACATTAAATCCACAATTGATAGAATGAATGTGAACACCCTAGATGACTAACGCACTATATTTCTATGTGAATTACAATCAAACGGGTTTAAGAACAAGTTTTCAAATGACCACACATGGTGCTTCGGTATATCTCTATCCTAAGCACGAAACATAATTTCACGAGGAATGTAATAATTATGAACATATGCTAGCATAATGAGATCTTAATTTATACTTCCTTTCTCAATTCCATATAAATTATCACAGTAATTGGTGATCAAGCAATTAAACATGGAGTATAGATTATGCTAAACATTCATTTCACAACCAACTAGTAAAAATAAGGAAGCACTTCAATTCTTAATCAAGCAAAAGATCCATTATAATTCCAAGAATTAGATTTAGTTCATAATAATAATAGAGTTCATCATGCACAATTGGTTCATCATCATAATTACAGAATAGAAAAATTAATCAGAAATAGAAAATATTCAAGCTCCCTGTTCCGTTCTGCAACTTCTGATGATTTTCCAAGTTGTGTAGATAGTTGATTTCTTGCTCCCAATCTCCAATTCAGCATCCATGTAGCTCCATTCTTCAGTTCCCAAATGCAAATTATGCTCAGCTGATGATTTTCCTGTTTTTAGCTAGAATACAGTAACCATTCTCATTTCGTGTAGGAGTAGAGCTACCAAAATGAATTCCCAAAATTGGCTAATAATACAAGCATAAATTGTCTTCTTTTGACTTATTATTATTCCCACTAATAAAAGCTAAACCCACTGATCCCTCAAAATCTGGCATTGCATGATTTCTGGATAATGCTGCTTCGCTGGATGGAACGTGTTGCATGGCTGGCTGGCGACAGGCGCAGCTGCGCCGCCCTCCTTTGTAATAGGGGCGCAGCTGCGCAGGAGTGGCATGGCATGGGCAGGATGGGCGCAGCTGCGCCGGCGCCCTTTGTAAAAGGGGCGCAGCTGCGCCAGGTGCCAGTTTGCTGCAGTGCTGCTATTGCAAAAATTCATCAACTGTTATGACCTGCACAAGCAACAAACAATCAAATAACACCCATCCACAAATGCTCAACACCACGAGCCAACATTATCAAAAACAATGCAAAAGCCGAATAATGAAGCTAGTGAATCAAAAACCGAACGAAAAGGGGAAATGCATGAATTTACACTAGATAGCTATTAGAAAAGCATCAAATGAAACCAAATAGTATCCAATAAGTAGGTACGAAACCTACTTATCACAGTCCTCCAAACTTGGTTTCCTCTCTGCGTGTTGTGGACTTTGATTTTGAAACCCTGGGGGATTTTGTGGTTTTGGAGGTTGATTTTGAGCTTGTGTATTGTTGCTCCACGAAAACTCGGATGATTTCTCTACCCAGGATTGTAAGCGTTTTGGTAAGGATTTGGTGGTCGTTGATAGCTACCCACAAACTGTACTGCTTCAGGATTAATGGGACAATAATCTGTGTGATGTGATCCCGCGCATAGCTCACACACATAAGCAACTTGATGAGTTTTTGACTCTGCTATAGCATCGATCTTCTTAGACATAGCTGCCATCTGAGGTGCTAATGCTGTAACTGCATCAACTTCTAAAACCCCAACTACCTTGTGCTGATTCGTTTTGGAAGTCGGCCATTGATAATTGTTGGCAGCCATTTTCTCTAACAGTTCATAAGCCTCATCAAACTTTTTATCCATAAGTGCTCCTCCCGCGGCTGCATCTATGCTGGATCGAGTATTACCACTTATCCCATCGTAAAACGTCTAAACCTGTAGCCACTTGGGTAGTCCATGGTGTGAACATTTTCTCAATAATTCCTTGAATCTCTCCCAAGTCTCATACAGTGACTCTTCATGTTGTTACTCATAAGTGGAAATCTCATTCCTCAGTTTGGCAGTTTTAGCTGGCAGAAAGAATTTCACCAGAAATTTCTCAGCTAAGTCATCCCAGGTCATGATGGATCTCGGTGGTAGCGAGTGCAACCAACTCTTTGCTTTATCCCTCAAAGTGAATGGGAATAGACGTAGTCTAACTGCATCATCCGAAACATTATGATATTTGAATGTATCACAAATCTCAAGAAAGCTCACTAAATGTTCATTCGGATCATCAGTGGCCAAACCCCCAAACTGCACCGAATTCTGGATCATCTGAATTGTTCCCGGTTTGATTTCAAAAGTGTTTATAGTGATCGCTGGCCTTATGATGTTTTACTTGATCTTATCTATCTTAGGCATGGCATATTCCTTCAATGATTTCTGCTCTTCGTTATCCATGTTCACTCTCTCAAGTGTCTCTTTGCAGAATTTCCTCAACTTGCGTAACTTGTTTTCAAGATCGTCTTCGCACTGCACAAGTTTCGATTGTTTTGATCTAGTTTGCATAAACGAACTAGATTCACCTGAAAAAGAAAAAAAAAGAAAAAAAAATAAAAGTGCATGTTGTTTAACTAAAATTGAATCAATTAAACTGATAATTAAAAATTATAAACACAAAAATTTCCCTGGCAATGGCGCCAAAAACTTGTTTTCCTAAATCTATACCAGCAAAAATACGCAAGTATACGCAGTCCACAAGTAATAAAGAGTAAGTAGAGTATCGTTCCAACGAGGAAATTATGCAATTTATAATAATAAAAATCAATTGTATACCAACTCAATTAAAGTAAATAAAAGATCAATTGTGTATTGGTGTGAAAACAAGTAAATAAATTTCGAAAACAGATATTATTGGAAACTTAAGATTACAATTTCACTTATTGCTTCATTTAAATCCATATACTTCCTGTAAATTATGATATATACTTCAGAACGTTAATTAGGAACTCATCACTATGTAAAACCACCTCTCAGTGTATCGTAGACAAATTAACCCAAATCTACAAAGGTTAGAATTAAGTTAAACACCCTAAATAACTAATTCACTATATCTCTATGTGAATTACAATTAAAAAGGATTTGAAGCTCAGGTTCCTTATCAAATTACATGCGGTGTATAGGTATATCTCTATCCTAAACACAAATTATGAGTCCCAAACGTAAGTAGACTGTAATACCCTGAATATTTATGAGGCTTATAAATACGATCGTATATGGTTAGAGGTTAATTTAGTAACCTAAAACTAGGTATCGAGAAGTTTAAAACCTTAAGACCTAATGAGATTCGAATTTATGTGCTTAATAAAGATCGAAATGATATTTCGAAACAGGTGTTTTGTGATTATATGGCTCAAACGATGAATTAGGTCAAATAAAAAATTTTGGCCAAGCTGCTTAGTCGTGCTTACATTGACAAAATGATTTGTCGTGCTTTCCACGATTTCACCAAGAAGTAGCCCGACA
This sequence comes from Aralia elata, assembly GCA_034770075.1. NCBI lineage: Eukaryota > Viridiplantae > Streptophyta > Magnoliopsida > Apiales > Araliaceae > Aralia > Aralia elata. The sequence continues at coordinate 75,441 of JAVJAP010000111.1, forward strand.
AATTATTTTTAGTAAGCTGCTTTGTCGTGCTTAAACTGATATAGTGTTTTGTCGTGCTTACGGTAACAAGCTGCATTGTCGAGCTTGTAAGATATTTTCATTGAGGAGCTTAGAAGATAGGTTCAATTGCAAGCTGCATTGTCGAGCTTAGAAGATATTTTCATTGAGGAGCTTAAAAGATATGTTCAATTGCAAGCTGCATTGTCGAGCTTAGAAGATATTTTTATTGAGGAGCTTAGATTGCAAGCTGCATTGTCGAGCTTGGAATATATTTTCATTAAGGAGCTTAGAAGATAGGTTCAATTGCAAGCTGAATTGTTGAGCTTGGAAGATATTTTCAATGAGGAGCTTAGAAGAATATTCTAAGAATATACTAGGGTGCAAAGTGTAATAAGCCGAGCTCCTAACGTGAAATTAGTGAAATTTGATTTTCTTATAAATAGCAAGCTTAGTTCTTAATTATTTCCTACCATTTCAAGAACAGTTCAAGAGCAAAAATACTCTATATTTATATTCTGAGAGATATTGTGAGATAAGAATTCCTTTCGAAGTATCAAAGCGCTACGCGATTGGAAGTAAAGCTAGCAACTACAAGAGGTATATTCTAGTAGTTATTATTTTTATTCTTCTTTATATATTTAGTAAAAATAAACTTTATAGCAGTTATAATGCCCTAATTATTTTAAGTATATAGTACAAAAGTCCTATTTATAAGCAGTTATAATGCCTAAATTATTTTAAGTATATAGTACAAAAGTTCTATTTACAAGCAGTTATAATGTCCGATTTATTTCTCTTATATATTAGAAAATATAATTTTATAAGCAGTTACTATGTCCAGTTTTCTTCAAGTATTTAGTAAGAATATTCATTTTATAAGCAGTTATAATGTTGAAATTATCTCAAATATAATAGTCGAATATTCATTTTATAAGCAGTTATAATGCCAAATTTATTTCAAATATAGTAAATGAATATTCATTTTGCAAGCAGTTATAATGCTCAATTTATTTTAAATATAGTTGAAAAATATTCATTCTATAAGCAGTTATAATGCTGAAATTATTTCATGTATATTAGAAGGAGTCTTATTTATAGCGGTTATGATACCCGAAGTAAAACTTAAAAGATTTAATCGTTAAAATGCTTAATTAGCCTAGCATAATCCAAGGAAAGGAAAAGCTTGGAGGATAAAAGTTATAGAGCTTACACTTCAGGAGATTGAGCGAGGAATGAAAAATTAGCGTTAACATATTATCCATATTCAGGCAAGTCTACTTATTTGTTGAAATGCACTCCGTGCAATAACCTGTCTTATTTATGAGGTTTATTGTTATGCAAGTATTGTTTCTTTTGCACCCCGTGCATTAACATTCTTGTTATCTTTTATGTGCAACGTGATAGTGATTGTTGAATTTCAATTGAAAACCATGTTAGTATCTGAGTTGAACAACTCTCTTGTATGGGCATGAGTTTAAGATGTGTTAGGAAACCTATCTAACTCACTAAGGTAACATTTGTCGCAGTATATAGAGGTTTCGTAGAAGTGATATACACTATTGATACAATTGTAGCAGTGTTGATGAGACGGGGTATTAATTCATTAGTTCGTGGGCGGGGAACCACTCAGTTCACTATATTGATAATCGTTGAAATCTTGTATCAACTTATTCTGTATATATATCTTGAAAAGGTGATTCTCTTCTCATATATATATATATCTGTTAGACTTGTTGGGCATTCTTATGCTCATTCTTGCAATTATCTTAAAACAAATTATAGCTAAGGAATAATTACCAGACGATTCTGGCGGTACAAAGAAAGTTGAAGATGTAGAAGATTTAAACTATGCTAGATTAACATTATTGGCAATGTCTAGAAAGTTCTGACGAGGAAAGGGGTTAGGTCATCTAATTACGCGTCGTTTTAACGGAAAGCCCCTCTTTCCTGGGAACTGCCTGGTTGCTAATACTGCAAGTCTCAGATAGATAAATGGAGATTTGTTGTTAAGTCTTTGTAATAAGAACAAGTAACCTGGGAATGATGTAACACGAAAGAATGATATTATAATATTATCATTTTTCCACATTATACTCTGATTATTAGAAGTCAAGATTTCTATATACGATTCAAATCAATTATATTACGAGTTTTTATAGAAACTTATCGTGTACATTACTTTTAAGTTAATGAATGTTTTGAATAAGGTTATATAAGTCAGCACGAAGTTTGACCTGGCTAAAAGAAGCTAACAGGTGGATTTCGGGGGCGTGACATAGACAACATAATCACATGCTATTATGATCAGATCTAAACCTATAATTCATGAGGACATGCCTTGCTTGGACAAGGATGAGAGCTATGGAGCGAATTCGGTGCAAGTTCCAGTTGGACCTGTGACGAGAGCTCGGGCTAAACACTTCAAGGAGGGGATTAACGGATTGATTCAAGAAGTTCGGAAGGATGAAGATTCCATAACAAAGGCTTTGGAGTTGGAGTCCAAGATCGTGAACATGTTACAATTGTGTATTCCAAGCCGAGAATTGGGAACTAGTCAAGAAGGCCAAAAATTCCAGGCTGGCGTGCCCCGTGCCAGTTTTGTGCCTGATCCGGCGCGCCCCGCGCTAGTCATACAGGAGTATAGCACACCCCGCGCCATTTGTAGCGCGCCCCGCGTCGAGCCGCTTTGAGTTTCTGTGTGTCTGGTGCGCCCCGCGCCATTCCTTTACATTTTATAGCGCGCCCCGCGCCGATCACACGGCACGAAATCCGAGGAACGCATTTTTAAAGATTTTATCAGATTTCTTTCCTTAATTTTAGGGATTTCAGTATATTTTCATAATTCTATTATAACTAGGATGTTTTGAGGTAGGATTTTGATTCCAAATCAATTGTTATTTCCTTTATGGATTCTAGGGTTTCATAGCTAGTATAAATAATTTTCATGCTTGTAATTCAAACAACAATTTAATAATATTCTGAGTTTATTCATACTTGAGAGTTATTCTCTACTTTTGGTACTTTGAAGGATTTCTAAGTAGGTTTCTTAGTTTTTCTTTTGAGATTCATATTTAACTTATCATACAACAAACTATAGTTGTGTGTGGCGTTATTCTATCGCATTATACAATCATACAGAGATTATCATTTCTATCTAAACGAGGGTCTTAGTTTTGTTGGTGTTCCATCCTACGTGAATTCAATTGCTTGATCGAATATATTAAGATTCTCGTCTTCAAATTAGACGTTGGGTTAAGATTTCGAAAGAGTCCATCAATTTGCTTACTAGAAACGATCCGGGCGACGACCATCTCACGCAAGCATGCCGTGGAGTCTATCAATAATCCATCTCTCAACTTCATATAGGTTATCACAATAATTACTGGCCAGGTAATCAAACAATTAAACTCAAATCATAATAGACAATTTGAAAATATATACAAATAATTAACTAGGAAGAATAGTGATAAAAACTACACAATAAGATCTATTGCAATCTTAAAAGAAAATTAGTTCATAGCTAAACTGAAATTCATAATCCACAAATTAAATAGCATTCACAATTACAAACTAATAGATAGAGAAGAGAAATAAAACTCTAAAAGTAGCCTCCAATCTCTCCTTAGCTCCTACAATGAATTCAATATGCTATCCACCTTGCTTCAAGTCTCCAATTGATTACAAATCAAGAATAAGTCTCTTAATTCGTAGAGAAATAAAAACTCCTTAAAACTAACTATTTATAGTACCTACTAATCGTCCAACATCACATAGAAGAGATAAGTTTGATTACAAATCAAATTCCAATTCAAAACTTAAAAAGTCAAACTTCAGCTCCTAGTCAACTGCCGACCTAGCGCGGCCGCGCTAGGTCCATGCACAAGCCCGGCGTGCCCGCGCAGTCCTTCAGCTGAGCCCCAATCTGGTAACCAGCGCGCGCGCAGCTCTCTTTCACATTCACGGCGCAGCTCTCCTTCACATTCAGCACTCCAGACTTTAGCTTCTTTAGTACTCCAAATTCCATCAACTTCGGTTCAAATGCAAAATACCTACAAAAACACAGAAAACACATGAAAAGTAACTAGAACTCAAGGATTTCAACAATAATACAGTCAATTGGTATCCAATTCGTAGGTATGAAACCTACTCATCAATACCCTCGTGAATCAAAGCTTACTCGGGTACAAGTTCACCTCCAATTCCTTCGCGTTCTCCTTAAATTCCACCGACTAAATTTCTTCGGTTGATCAACGTTAGCCACCCAAGTGTTTGGCCTCCAGAGGTGATCCACTAAGGAAGAATAGTTGTTCAAGAAGATGGGTATTGGCAAAACCCTAGTTTCTATCTCTATAGAAATTACAAGTACTCTCCACAATCTAATGCAATAGTGTGTAACCCTAATCTATGATAAGACTCCTCTTATTTATAGATGTAGGAAAACCCCTTCCCTAAACTATTTAGGTTTAGGGATTTTATTATAATTAAATTCGTTTAATTAATTATGCTCCTAATCCAATTAAGAATTCATGAGATAGTACTTCTATTAATTAATTCCCAATCCTTATTAGGAATTAAATAATAATAATAGTAATAATAATAATAAGACTCTTCTTATTAATTTATATTTAATAATAAATATTAAGCTATTTAATTTATTCTATCTCCATAGACTAAATTAAATACACTTAATTTATTATAACAATTATGTCATTTACTTCTTAAATAAATATTTTTCCTTTTGCGGTGTGACCCTTTAGGTTCTCCATATTAAACCGGTTATGAATAAATCAATTAGAACACTTCTAATTATATTTAAATAAATAAATCAAACTATTTAATTCATTTAAATAAATAATATTTATTCTACAATAAGGATAAGCCCCTTAGCGATCAACGACTTTCTAGATAATATAGATTTTAACATTAATCACAAAAGAACCTTTCAGTGCATAGTTACCGTATAATTCAATCCTTCTATCATACAATGTCCCAATTAAATATAAGACATAGAATTACTGTCAAGTCTTATTTTATTTAATTATATGTATTTCGATTTTCAAATGCACAACTCTAAATAATGCAAATTAAAAACTTCTTTCTAATTTCATTCTGCCTTGGGTAAGGACTACTGAGTTATCATTTATCGAATCACATAAGACATTCACATCTTTTACTAGACGCGGTAGATTCTTTGTTGATCATTCACCTATCTCCATGTATAACTTATTATACCCAATCATACCCTTTGATATACCCAAAAAGTCTTAAGGGACATATCAAAGTATAACTCATCATACACAAGATACTATGATGATCTCAAGTCCAAGGATCACTTGTAGTACTATCACTAGAGGAATTCCTATTGACAGGCAAGTAAAACTCCATTAGGTATTCCTTAGCGAGCCACGTTTAGTGTACTTATTCTCCAATAAGCACCTATATACTTGCTTTAGTGTCTCCACACAAATGATTATAAGATCAATCATCCTCTTCCTAAGAGTAAGCAACATATGTACTAATCCATCCGGATTCACTAATCCCCTTTTTAGTAATCCAATGATTAGGAACGATTTTAGTTTGTGAACTATCTAGAATTTAGATCTCATTAGCATGATCACTATCATGATTCTAAAAGCATTGCTCAAAACTATGGGTTTATCACATTTAATATTACAACATTATGTAGATAATGTAAAATACCTTTTAAGAAAATTAATTCTTTTATTAATAAATGAATAAGATTACAAAGTATATGCTACACCATATCAAATATGATTAGCTTGTGTGCATACTACTTTCAATCTCCACTTACACTAAAGCCAATCGCTATGGTATCTAATACCCATCTTCTCTAAGTGACGATCAAACTGTTGTTGTGTTAAAGCTTTTGTAAATGGATGTGCAATGTTGTCTTGAGAGTCCATACGCTCCAAGGTGACATCTCCTCTTTCAATTATCTCTCTAATCAAATGAAACTGCCGCAACACGTGTTTGGATTTCTGATGAGACTTGGGTTCTTTAGCCTGTGCAACAGCTTCGGTGTTATCACAGAATAAAGGTACGGCTCCTTTAATGCTAGGAACCACTCCAAGTTCAGTTATGACCTTCTTCATCCAAACAGCTTCCTTTGCAGCTTCACTTGTAGCTATGTACTTTGCCTCTGTCACTGAATCAGCAACTGTTTGCTGCTTGGAACTTTTCCAACTCACTGCGCCACTGTTTAAGGTAAACACATACCATGAAACGGATTTACTGTCATCTTGGTCCGATTGAAAACTTGAGTCCGTATAGCCCTCTAGTTTCAATTCAGACCCACCGTAGACGAGAAATACATCCTTAGTTCTTCTCAAGTACTTTAGGATGTTTTTCATTGCCTTCTAGTGCTCTTCTCTTAGATTCGACTGATATCTGCTTGTTACACTAAGTGCATGACGACATCTAGTCTAGTACATATCATACCGTACATGATAGATCCTATTGCTGAAGCATAAGGAATCATATTCATACGGTCTCACTCCTCAGGTGTCTTTGGGGCCTGTTTCTTGGAGAGATATATTCAATGGCTCATCGGCATGAGACCTCTCATGGAATCTTCCATGCTAAACTTCTTTAGCATCAAGTCAATGTACTTTCCTTGGATCAAGCCAAACATCCTTTTAGATCTATCTTTATAGATCTTTATCCCCAAAATATAGGATGCCTCACCCAAGTCCTTTATGGAGAAGTGTTTAGATAACCAAATTTTGATCGACTGTAGTATAGGAACATCATTCCTTATCAGTAATATATCATCAACATATAATACAAGGAATGACATAGTGCTCTTACTAACCTTCTTGTACACACAAGATTCATCCTCATTTTTGATAAAATCAAACTTTTTGATTATCTCATCAAAACGGATGTTCCATCTTCGAGAAGCTTGCTTCAATCCATAAATGGATCGTTGTAGCTTACAGACTTGGTTTGTTCCAACCGTTGAAACAAAACCCTCTAGTTGTATCATATATACATTTTCCTCAAGCTCTCCATTGAGTAAGGCCGTTTTCACGTCCATTTGCCAGATCTCGTAGTCATAATAAGCTGCAATTGCAAGCAAAATCCGAATGGACTTGAGCATAGCTACTGGTGAAAAGGTTTCATCATAGTCAACTCCTTGTCTTTGTTTGAAACCTTTTGCAACCAGTTGGGCCTTATAGGTCTCTACCTTGCCATCCGCTCCAGTCTTTCTCTTAAAGACCCATTTACACTCAATAGGCTTAATGCCCTCAGGTGGTGAAACCAAAGTCCATACTAGGTTTTCATACATGAAGTCCATCTTGGATTTCATGGCTTCTAGCCATTTCTCTGAGTCTTTACTAATCATAGCCTTTTCGTAAGTCAATGGATCATCATCATTTATGATGCGTACCTCATCATCATCCTCTGTGATGAATCCATACCTATGACGTATCTTCGGTACTCTTCCAGATTTACGAATAGGTAGTGGTACAGTAGGTTCTTCTACTTAGTCAGGTACCTGACTTTGATCCGTAGTATTTTGTGGTTCTTGAACTTCTTCAAGATATATCTTACTCCCACTGACCCCTTCAAGGATAAACTCCTTTTCCAAGAAGGCAGTGTGTTTTGCAACAAACACCTTTTTATCAGTAGGATGATAGAAATAATATCCTAAACTTTCTTTATGATATCCCACAAATATACACTTGTCGGATCTAGTCTTCAACTTATCATGCTCAAACTTTTTGACATAAGCTGGACAACCCCAAGTCTTAACATGCTTAAGACTAGGTTTCTTCCCTGTCCATATTTCATATGAGGTCTTTGGGACGGATTTGGTAGGTACCTTGTTAAGTAGGTATGCAGCCGTTTCTAGGACATAGCCCAAGAAGGATACTGGAAGGTCGGTAAAACTCATCATAGAACGAACCATGTCCAACAATGTTCGATTTCTCCTTTCAGATACACCATTCAACTGTGGCATCCCTGGTGGAATCCATTGTGAGATTATACCATTTTTTGAGACAATTGAGAAAATCATTGGTTAAGTATTCCCCTCCTCGATCCGATCGAAGAATCTTAATACTCTTACCAGTTTGCTTCTACTTCACTTCTGAATTCTTTGAACTTTTTAAACGATTCAGATTTGTATTTCATTAAATACACATATCCAAATCTAGAATGATCATTAGTGAAAGTAATAAAATAAGAATACCCTCCTCGTGCATTCGTTGTCATAGGTCCACATACGTCTATGTGTACCAACACTAACAACTCTGTAACTCTTTCTCGTTTTCCACTAAAAGGGGAATTAGTCATCTTACCCATGAGACAAGATTCATAAATTGGATATGATTCGTAATCAGATAGCTCTAAAAGCCATCTTTATGCAACTTGGTTAATCTTGTTTCATTGATGTGACCGAGTTTATAGTGCCACATAAAGGTATAATTAACATCATCTCTTTTTCTTTTCTTAGTTTGTTCAATTTGAAGTATATTTTTATGCAAGTCAAGTATGTAAAGTCCATTCAGTAAATTGCGAACACCATATAAAACATTTTTATTATAAATAGAACAACTATTGTTCTTTATTATAATGTCAAAACCATCCATATCCAATACAGAAATTGAAATAATATTTCTAATGAGTGTTGGAACATAATAACAGTTATTTAAACTAATGGACTTGCCCGTAGGCAGTGCTAAACAATAAGTTCATATAGCTAATGCAGCAACCTTTGCTCCATTTCTCACTCGTAGGACGACTTCATCCTTGTTCAGCTTTCTACTTATGCTTAGTCCCTGCATATTATTACATATGTGAGAACTACAGTCGGTATCCAATACCCAAGTAGAATTTTGACTTTTAGAAAAATTAATTTCAATCATGAACAAACCTAGATCGGAAGTCGAAGCTTCTATTTTATTTAATGAACAATAATAAATTGATTTAATGTAGTATTATTCTATTTTAGTTAATTGATTTAAAAGAGATTATTTAGTTAATTTAAATATGTGACATGAACTATATTATAAGTAATTTATTAAAATAAACCAAAAGGAACCTCTTAAAGACTAACCAAACGGTGCCTTAAGGGGGGTTGGAGTCAGTTAACCTATTATGGGATTAACTGACATCCATTTTGATTCAGTTCTTTATTACGTGTTTTAGTTCATCAGTTTCTAAATACTAAACTAGAGAGAAAACTTGAGAGAAAAAGAGAGAGAATTGAAAGGAATTAAAGAAGTAAAGAAGGAAATCCTTTCATCTAGTTGCATAATCTAGCACCAACCCAAAGGTAATTCGTAAATTTAACCTTTAAATTATGTTTTCTTAATTTTCTCCATGAATGTATGTTTTTGAGTTCTCTGTAAACCAAGTTCTATGGCTAAATTTTTATAAAATGATGATTAGATGTTTGAAAGCATGTATAAACATATTTTATATGACATATATGTGTTTTAGAGTAATTAAATCCATGAAATCATGTTTTAATTGAAGTTCTGAAGTTTATAGAGTACTTAGTTACGAACATGGCTTAAATGTACGAAATTGATACTTGTTTTGCATGTTAATTAGTTAAATTGATGACTAATTATGTTTATTTATGTAAAAACGAAGAAAACAAGAGTTTAACAGATTAATTTGGTTAATAAACGAATTCACAATGAGTAATTGTGTTAACTGTATCAATATGTAAATATAGAACATGAATAGTGGATTTTTTTAGCCTTTAATTGATTTGTTTAGGTTGTCTGTAATGTGAAAATCACTGTGTTTGTTATGGATTTTAATTTCATAACATATATGATGAATGGGTAGTAATTTAATCGGTTAATTGTGAAAACTTTGGCCAAATTTGGCATTTTTCTGTGTTCTTTACGAACTGCAAAAAGTGAGTTTCAGGTCCACCGCCCCGGCGGTAGAAATGAACTACATTTCCCACCCCGGCGGTAGAAATGTATTACATTTCCCGCCCCGGCGAGGATTTTGTGAAGAAACCCACCGCCCCGGCGGTGGAAAAAAAAATTTATTCTTTCTTTGTGATCATGTTATGTTATCGTAGACATATCTAAAGCTTAGGCTAACATATTAATTGAAGTATTAAATGAAATTGGATGAGAATGAGTCCTGAAGTGTTTATAATACTGTAACTAATTATTGTTACTGTTTTATAAATGGAATGTATAGGTTGATCAGAGAACGTGAGTCTTAAATTTATAGTCTACGCACGAGGCAAGTATCTTATCCTTACTTTTTATGTTTACGCAAGTACCTTTGATATATTATCTCATTGAAAGCAAATTTTGTAATAATACCTCGATTTCAATTACGCAAGTCCTTGAACTTAATTCTCTTATCATATATGTTTCATAATGCTATTACTTACTCGAGCAAGTTATTATTTCTATTCCATTCAATTTCATGGATTCAATGAGACGTTCTAATTTCCTCTTTGTAATGCTTCAGTTATACAGAACTTATTCAATTATGCCTTTTGTGAGATTTAGTTTTTGATTCTCGAATATCAATATCACCTTTTGAACCTTGATTGACTAGCGAACTCTCATTGATTCGACTAGTCCATAGTTGATGAGTATTTTAAACTCTAGAAACGTTATTGAAGTAAATCCAAACCAAACTTCCTTCGGTGCAGAGTCTGATGTCAAACTGAGATGAACAACCCTTATACAAGGGATTCTATTTACGCGTTAGCGTTAAGATGTTGTGCACATACATGGTACAAAGGGCTAATCCCCCTGAGTACGAGAAGTAAGGTCCATATAGTCTTACGACTATTAAAAGTTTAAAGTAAAAATACTTGATAACCTGGGATATAGTTCGTGGTCTTAAGACTCTCAGATGTTCTTTTAAATCTCGTCTTACATTCTTGACTCAAAAGCTGAATCTTTAATTATTCAATATCCGTTAATTGATTCGCATGTTATTATTATTATTGTGTTGTAATGGCTGGGCAATCATTGCTCACCCTTGCATAATAACATTGCAGCTAAAGTTGAAAGAGTTGATGAGCCATCCACTAATAAGGGCAAAGGAAAGGCAAACAAGTGATGAAGACTTGTTTTATTTGTTTAAACAATGTTTATGTAATAGACTTGATTACGTTTTCCGCATTAATGTTATGTTAAGGTTAGATGACCAGGGATTTATTTATTAATGATGTTGTAACCCTTAATGGAGGATTCCTATTTTTATTAAGTGTTTTCATTTATATTTGAATGGGTAGTTAGATGTGATATGATGTGTTTGGATAGTGAAAACCAAATCCTAAGGAACGAAGTACCCGGATTTGGGGTGTCACAGTAGAAGGTGCCACACACAACTATGAACTGATGTATGATAAGTCAAAGTTTAAATCTCAAAGAAACTAAGAAAAATACTTAGAAATTCTTCAAAGAACCAAAAGTAGAGACTAATCTCACAAGGGTTTGTTAAAATCGGAATATTATTGAATTGTCTCCTATTACATAAGTCATGTAACGAATGCAATTTTTGTGATTAAATAAAAATATTTATTGAGTTATATAAATATTTTATTAATTTACTTATTGAGTTAAATAAATAATTTATAAAGTTATGGTGAAAGAATTTATGTTAAATGATATTTAAATTTGATTTGATGCGATTATTCTAATTTAATTTAATAATTAAATTAGATGATTAAATGGTTTATTTGAATAAAGAATTTATTTGAATAAGATAATTAATTTGTTGTTACTATTATTGGTTAAATGGTACTATAATTTAAGTTGGTAAGGTTTAATTGAATTTATTTAATAATAAGTTCAACTAAATTAAAAGTGTGACAATTAAAACTATATGTTATAATGAGTTATTAAAATAAATAGAAAGAGTTTTTATTTCCATCAAACCAAACAAGGCCTTATGACCTTTGGTTGGAAATAATGAGTTATTTTAATTTTGTTTTGCCAAACAAGCCTTGGTGACTTTTGAATTGCGTAACTGATGATCTGATATTAAAACACGTGATTATGCTTCATCAGTTTTTATTTGAAGCTTTATCAGTTTATTTGCTAACTTAGAAAAGAAAGAAAGAAAGAACAGAGCTTTTGAGAGAGAAGAAAAATTGAGAGTTTGAGAGAAAATTGAGAGAGAAGTTTGGAGATTGGAGGAGAAAATTCTACAATCAAAGGAGAATTAATCAAGTTTTATAAGCAATAGAGGGTATAATATTCTTCACTGCATTCTTTTAATTTACTTTACTGTATATGAAGTTAATTGTTCAAAGCATGAAATTATTTGATTATAATTGATTCTAAGCATGTACTAGAGATTATGTGATGATTATAGATTAATTTGAATGAGCTTATTCATAAAATCATGCTTTAGAATGAAGTTTTTAGTTTTACAGAGTCTTATTTCATGTATGGCATATATGTATGAAAATTGGTGTTCAATTTGATTGTTAATTGGTAAATTGACTTTTGGTTATGATTTCAAAATGAAAAATGAAAAGAATGCTAGTAAAAAGAATGGTTGAAAGATGAAGTCACAGTATTTAATTTCATTAAAGTGGTTAAAATATGAATATTTGTATAAACAGTGAATTTTTTTGGGTTTTAATTGGTTGATTATGTGTTTATAATGGTTAATTGTATTAGAAACATGTTGAGTAATTGTTTTCTTGCATATTTGATGTCTGGGTAAGTTTAAATTATGTGTTGGATGGTAGAATTCGGAAAATTTTGGCTAAATTTGGTCTAAGTTTTCACTGGTTCGCGAACTGAAGAAGGTGTCAGTCGCGTCTACCGCCCCGGCGGTAGAAATGAGCTAGAACTATCGCCCCGGTGGCCTTGTCACCCCGGCGGCACATTTGAACTTTGTTTGTTGCCCCAGCGACGGTTTCGTTTAGAATTTCACCGCCTCGGCGGTGGAACAATAAGAAAAAAAAATTAAATTAAATTTTTATTTATCTGTTTTGTGAAATTGCTATGTTGTTATACATATGTTTAAAACCTATATTAAGGTAATAAATGACCAATGAGTTACCACGAGGGTTGTTAGCAATTATTTGTGGAATATTGAATGTCAATCGTGATGGTTCAATAAAATAGGAGAAGAACGAGACTTAAAATGTATATGAATCTCTAATTAATTATCGTTATCGTTTTGTAATCAAAATGTATAGGGTAATTAAGGGACGTGCACTATTTGAATCTGTAATCTATGCTCGAGGCAAGTTTTCCACCCTTAATCTTATTATTTCGTTTGAAGCAAGTTCCTTATCTCAATTTATTACTTTTATGTTGAACAAGTTTTCCTTTCTTAAACTTGTTATTTCATTTAAAGCAAGTTAAGTTTCATTGAGCAAAATTATAAACCTTAGCTTATTGTTATTCAAGCAAGGTTGTTATCATGATTAAGAGCTAAAGCTTTATTCCAGTTATTAATTGTTCGATCATTGATCATCATTGAAACTTTGAACAGAATTTCTATTGTACAAACTTTATTGATGAATCAATTGTTTAGTGACTAGCAAACCCTTATTGATTCAGCTAGTCCTTAGTTGATGAGCGTTCTAAAGACTTAGAATATTTTAGAATCTTTCCAAACCAAGTTCCTTTTGGTACGGATTCTGATGCTAAACTGAGATGAACAACCCTAATATAGGGGATTAATTACGCGACAGCGTTAAAATGTTTGTGCACAATACATTGTACAAAGGGCTGATCCCCCTGAGTACGAGATGAATGGTCCATAGTCTATAAGACTGTTAAAGGTTACGGTAGAAATACTTGATAACCTAGGACATAGTTCGAGGTCTTGTGACCCTTAGATACACTCCGTCAAAGGTAGTGTTTTATGGCAGCAAGTCGCCTAGACAGACGAGTTGTCTGACGATGATGCAGTCCAAAAAGATGTTGAGACAAGGATGTGTAGGATATCTAGCCTACATAGTCGATACCCGAAAGGTGGGTGCAAAGCTGGAGGAGATACCAGTAGTTAGGGATTTTGCAGACGTGTTTCCTGATGATTTGCCAGAATTACCACCAGATAGGGAAATTGAGTTTGTAATTGATTTAGCACCGGGTACAACCCCTATATCCAAATCCCCGTACCGAATGGCTCCAGTAGAAATGAAGGAGTTGATGGTACAATTGCAAGAGTTGCTAGATAAAAAGTATATCCAACCGAGCATTTCACCGTGGGGAGCGCCGGTTTTATTCGTCAAGAAGAAGGACGGATCAATGCGTCTTTGCATTGATTATAGAGAATTGAACAAGGTCACAATTAAAAACAAGTATCCGTTGCCAAGGATCGATGACCTGTTTGATCAACTGAAGGGAACAAGATATTTTTCAAAGATAGATCTGCGAAGTGGGTACCATCAGTTGAAGGTGAGAAAGGAAGACATACCAAAGACGACATTTCGAACTAAATATGGTCACTATGAGTTTTTGGTTATGTCATTTGGTTTAACAAACGCACCTGCAACGTTTATGGAATTAATGAACAGAGTATTCAAACCATTTCTGGATAAGTTCGTAGTGGTTTTCATAGACGACATTTTGGTTTACTCCAAAACTCAAGAAGAACACGTGGAGCATTTAAGGGTGACATTGGAGGCATTAAGGAAAGAGAAATTATATGCAAAATTTTCGAAGTGCGAATTTTGGTTGGAACGTGTTCAATTCCTTGGGCATGTTATCGATAAAGACGGGATTTTAGTGGATCCAGCGAAAGTAGAAGCTGTGATGAACTAGGATCAGCCGAAGACACCGTCAGAAGTGAGGAGTTTCTTAGGTTTGGCAGGATATTACAGACGTTTTATTCAAGATTTCTCCAGGATCGCCACTCCGTTAACGAATTTAACAAGAAAATCAGAGAAGTTTGTTTGGACGGAGAAGTGCGAAGAGAGTTTCCAAGAACTAAAGAAGAGACTAAGTTTGGCACCTGTGTTGTCTTTGCCAGATGATACAGGAAATTTTGTGGTATATAGCGACGCATCACGTAAAGGACTTGGTCGTGTGCTTATGTAGAATGGTAAGGTTATTGCATATACATCACGCCAACTAAAAGACTACGAGAAAGGGTATCCGACCCATGATTTGGAGTTGGCAGCCGTAGTGTTTGCTTTGAAAATCTGGAGGCACTATCTCTATGGGCAGAAGTGTGAAATATATACAGACCATAAAAGTCTGAAGTATATTTTCACACAGAAGGATTTGAATATGCGGCAGAGAAGATGGATAGAATTGATCAAAGATTATGATTGTGAAATTCTATACCATCCGGGAAAGGCTAATGTGGTTGCCGACGCTTTGAGTAGAAAAGGTCGGGAGAAACTATTTTTGTTAACTGCTCAGGAGAAGCTCGTAGCAGAAATGGCTAAATTGGAGTTAGAGGTGAAGAGTTTGGCAGAGCCTAATGAAAAATTGTTTCAGATGGAAACTCAACCAACTCTGGTGGACAAAGTCAAGGAAGCGCAACTCAAGGATGAGGAGTGTATTAATATATGCAAAAGAGTGCTTGAAGGTGAAGAGCTTAAATATAAAATCGATACCGAAGGGTTGCTGAGATTTGAAGGCAGAATTTGGGTACCGTCACTATTGGCAATCAGAGAGGAGAAGATTTTCGATTCACCCGGGAAGTACAAATATGTACCAGGATCTTCGCCAACATTTCTGGTGGCCAAACATGAAAAGAGAGGTTGTTGAGTGTGTTGCGAAGTGTCTCACTTGTCAGAAGGTCAAAGCGGAGCATCAACGACCAAGTGGTTTGTTACAGCCCTTGGAGATACCAGAATGGAAGTGGTAGCATATCACAATGGATTTTGTGGTAGGGCTTCCAACTACTCAGAAGGGATATGACGCAATATGGGTCATAGTTGACAGATTAACAAAATCAGCGCATTTCTTGCCGATCAAAATCAGATTCACTCTGGATCAACTGGCTAAGTTATACGTCAAAGAGATTATCTCAAGACAAGGTGTCCTAGTATCAATTGTGTCGGACAGAGATCCACGTTTCACATCAAAATTTTGGAGGAGTCTGCAAGCTTGTTTGGGAACGCAGCTGAGAATGAGTACAGCTTACCATCCTCAAACCGATGGCCATAGCGAAAGAACAATTCAAACGTTGGAGGATATGCTTCGGGAGTGCGTCATGGATTTTAAAGGCAACTGGGATGATCATTTACCTCTGGTCGAGTTTGCCTATAACAATAGTCATCACGCGAGTATTGGAATGCCGCCATATGAAGCGTTGTATGGAAGGAAGTGCAGAACTCCATTATGTTGGGACGAGGTTGGTGAACGTCGCCTATTGGGACCTGAGCTGGTACAACAAACTGCTGAAATTGTCAAGGTGATAAGAGCCCGATTGTTAGCTGCTCAAAACAGGCAAAAGAAATATGCAGATCAGCGTCGTCAAAATCGCGAATTTGAAGTCGGGAGCTTTGTGTTCCTCAAAGTATCTCCCTGGAAGGGAAAAATCAGATTTGGTAAAAAGGGTAAACTCAGTCCGCGATTTATTGGACCCTTCGAGGTACTGAAACGAGTAGGCGAGGTGGCTTATGAGGTAGCTTTACCTCCCGAGTTAGACCACATTCACAATGTCTTCCACATATCGGTGCTACGACTGTATAAGCCTGATTATAACCATATAATAGAATATGAACCACTACAGTTTGAGAAAGATTTATCCTATGAAGAGATACTTGTACAAATAGTGGACAGGAAAGAGCAGGTTCTCATAAATAAAGTGATACCTTCTGTTAAGGTAATTTGGAGGAACCACAGTGCTGAAGAAGCTACATGGGAACTCGAAGAGAAAATGATGCAAAATTATCTTGAACTATTTGTTTAATCTTTGTATCGCGATTCTGGGGACAGAATCCTTGTAAGGAGGGGAGAATGTAACGGGTGAATTAATTGCGTTGTGATTCTAGGGACAGAATCTTTTTAAGGAGGGAAGGATGTAACGAATGCAATTTTTGTGATTAAATAAAAATATTTATTGAGTTATATAAATATTTTATTAATTTACTTATTGAGTTAAATAAATAATTTATAAAGTTATGGTGAAAGAATTTATGTTAAATGATATTTAAATTTGATTTGATGCGATTATTCTAATTTAATTTAATAATTAAATTAGATGATTAAATGGTTTATTCGAATAAAGAATTTATTTGAATAAGATAATTTATTTGTTGTTATTATTATTGGTTAAATGGTACTATTATTTAAGTTGGTAAGGTTTAATTGAATTTATTTAATAATAAGTTCAATTAAATTAAAAGTGTGACAATTAAAACTATATGTTATAATGAGTTATTAAAATAAATAGAAAGAGTTCTTATTTCCATCAAACCAAACAAGGCCTTATGACCTTTGGTTGGAAATAATGAGTTATTTTAATTTTGTTTTGCCAAACAAGCCTTGGTGGCTTTTGAATTGCGTAACTGATGATCTGATATTAAAACACGTGATTATGCTTCATCAGTTTTTATTTGAAGCTTTATCAGTTTATTTGCTAACTTAGAAAAGAAAGAAAGAAAGAACAGAGCTTTTGAGAGAAAAGAAAAATTGAGAGTTTGAGAGAAAATTGAGAGAGAAGTTTGGAGATTGGAGAAGAAAATTCTACAATCAAAGGAGAATTAATCAAGTTTTATAAGCAATAGAAGGTATAATATTCTTCACTGCATTCTTTTAATTTACTTTACTGTATATGAAGTTAGTTGTTCAAAGCATGAAATTATTTGATTATAATTGATTCTAAGCATGTACTAGAGATTATGTGATGATTATAGATTAATTTGAATGAGCTTATTCATAAAATCATGCTTTAGAATGAAGTTTTTGGTTTTACAGAGTCTTATTTCATGTATGGCATATATGTATGAAAATTGGTGTTCAATTTGATTGTTAATTGGTAAATTGACTTTTGGTTATGATTAGAAAATGAAAAATGAAAAGAATGCTAGTAAAAAGGATTAAAATGGTTGAAAGATAAAGTCACAGTGTTTAATTTCATTAAAGTGGTTAAAATATGAATATTTGTATAAACAGTGATTTTTTTTGGGTTTTAATTGGTTGATTATGTGTTTATAATGGTTAAATTAGTTAGAAACATGTTAGGTAATTGTTTTCTTGCTTATTTGATGTCTGGGTAAGTTTAAATTATGTGTTGGATGGTAGAATTCGGAAAATTTTGGCCAAATTTGGTCTAAGTTTTCACTGGTTCGCGAACTGAAGAAGGTGTCAGTCGCGTCTACCGCCCCGGCGGTAGAAATGAGCTAGAACTATCGCCCCGACGACGGTTTCGTTTATAATTTCACCACCCCGACGGTGGAACAGTAATAAAAAAAAATTTAATTAAATTTTTATTTATCTGTTTTGTGAAATTGCTATGTTGTTATACGTATGTTTAAAACCTATATTAAGGTAATAAATGACCAATGAGTTACCACGAGGGTTGTTAGCAATTATTTGTGGAATATTGAATGTCAATCGTGATGGTTCAATAAAATAGGAGAAGAACGAGACTTAAAAGGTATATGAATCTGTAATTAATTATCGTTATCGTTTTGTAATCAAAATGTATAGGGTAATTAAGGGACGTGCACTATTTGAATCTGTAATCTATGCTCGAGGCAAGTTTTCCACCCTTAATCTTATTATTTCGTTTGAAGCAAGTTCCTTATCTCAATTTATTACTTTTATGTTGAACAAGTTTTCCTTTCTTAAACTTGTTATTTCATTTAAAGCAAGTTAAGTTTCATTGAGCAAAATTATAAACCTTAGCTTATTGTTATTCAAGCAAGGTTGTTATCATGATTAAGAGCTAAAGCTTTATTCCAGTTATTAATTGTTCGATCATTGATCATCATTGAAACTTTGAACAGAATTTCTATTGTACAAAATTTATTGATGAATCAATTGTTTAGTGACTAGCAAACCCTTATTGATTCAGCTAGTCCTTAGTTGATGAGCTTTCTAAAGACTTAGAATATTTTAGAATCTTTCCAAACCAAGTTCCTTTTGGTACGGAGTCTGATGCTAAACTGAGATGAACAACCCTAATATAGGGGATTAATTACGCGACAGCGTTAAAATGTTTGTGCACAATACATTGTACAAAGGGCTGATCCCCCTAAGTACGAGATGAATGGTCCATAGTCTATAAGACTGTTAAAGGTTACGGTAGAAATACTTGATAACCTAGGACATAGTTCGAGATCTTGTGACCCTCAGATACACTTTTGATCCTGAATCTATATTCAATTCTTGAGCTAAGCTTTCTATTGGGCTTTCAGATCTTGACTAGTTATTGATTGAATTCAGAAAAACTATTATACCTCAGTTGAAATCTACTTCATTAGTTTTTCAATTGTTATTGTTATCACACTTGTGAGCAATTGTTTGCTCACTCTTGCACTAAAACATTGCAGCTAAGGTAGAGAGATCGGACAAGCCGTCCACAAGCAAAGGCAAGGGCAAGATGCCAAAGTAGCAAGAGATTTATTATCCACTTGATATTTATTTGTAACAAAGACTTATTTAATATTATGTTTTATTTCGCATTGATGTAATAGAGGTTAGATAACCTGAGATTTGTTTATTTAAGAGATTTGTGATGTAACCCTTTTTGTGGGAAGATGTTTCATTCAGTTTAATTATGTTATCTTTAACATGGGTAGTTAGTCTTGAATGTATGGTATAGTGAACACCAAATCTGTGGAGTGGAAGTACCCGGATTTGGGGGTGTCACAAGTCATGTAGTCTATTTATACTAATAGAATAAAACCCTAGAATTCCATAAGGAATCAACTAACTAATTTGGAAATAGTAATCCTAATTAAACACAATATGGAAATCAAATCACATCTAATAAATATCCTAATTATAATAAAAATCTAAAAGATATGTAAAACCCCTAAAATAAGGAAGACATCTGCTGAAAATGCGTTGCCTCAAAAAATGCGCCAAAACTAAAATCGACAAACTCGCAGGGGCGAGCTTAATGAACTGGACAAGCTCACTGGGCGAGCCTCTGTCAGACCGGCAGAGAGGTACTCGCCGGGGTGAGCTTATTGGCCTTGACTAGCTCGCCGGGGCGAGCTCCCTATTTTCCAACACGACGAACTTCTTTCACTATGTTATCGAGTACTCGATCCTTGGCTCGTCTCTTGCTCCCTTCATTAACCTAGAACAATTATATAGCACCACTGAACGAATGTAGAAACAACCCTTTGACGAACACCTCAGCATGAAGCTTGAATCATTCTCCTTTGTTCCGTGCATTTCTCGTTGACTTAGCTTGTGATGATTTGGTCTTACTACATAGATGGTATCTAGCAATACCAAATTATGTAGTTTATCCTCTCCTCGTGATCCGCTTGAATTGAGCTCCATTTTGAACACTCTCGAACAGAATCCATCCCAATCACATATGATCATCCTTTGATTCCTTAGAACTTGAGTTGAGTGAATATTGTTCGATGCGAGCCTGACTAGGATTATATCAACTTTACTTCTAATTCCATCCTAGTCATCTCTGTTATTACCTCATCTTGAGCCTTTAACATCGACAACTTTTCCCGACCCTTCATACTTAAGGCGTCAGCCACTACATTTGCGTTTCTCGGGTAATATAGAATCTCATAGTTGTAATTTTTTTATTAATTTTAACCACCTCCTCTGTCTCATATTCAACTCCTTCTGTGTGAAGATATATTTCAGCCTTTTGTGGTCCGTATATATCTCACATTTCTCTCCGTATAAATAATGCCTCCAAATCTTTAAGACAAACACAACTGCTGCCAACTCGAGATCATGAGTAGGGTATCCCCTCTCATAATCTTTTAACTGTCGTGACGCGTACACAATAACTTTATCATGCTGCATAAGCACGCATCCAAGTCCCTTGTGCGACGCATCACTATAAACTATAAAATCACCAGTATCATCTAGTAAAGATAATAATGGCGCATTACTCAATCTCTTCTTTAGCTCTTAAAAGCTCTCTTTGCATTTCTCCGTCTATACATACTTCACCGTCTTCCTCGTCAAATTTGGTAACGAGGTAGCTATCTTTGAAAAATCTTAGATAAATCTTCGATAATAACCCACTAACTCTAAAAAACTACGCACTTTTGTCGACGTCTTCGGCTGCTCCCAGTTGATCACCACCTCCACCCTCGCTGGATCTATAAATATACCGTCTTTGTTGATCACGTGAACCAAAAATTGAACCCTCTCGAGCCAAAATTCATACTTGGTGAATTTCGCATACAATTTCTCCCTCCTTAGTGTTTCCAACACTATCCTTAGATGTTTCGCATGATCCTCATGCATCTTTGGATAGACCAGAATATCATCTATGAACACTATTGCAAACTTATCTAGATACTGCTTGAATACCCTGTTCATCAGATCCATAAATGTAGTTGGAGCATTCGTTAACTCGAATGACATCACCAAAAACTCGTAATGGCCATAACGAGTCCTGAATGCCGTCTTAGGTGCGTCCTCTCCTCTCACCTTCAATTGGTGATACCCCGTCCTCAAATCTATCTTAGAAAAGTATTTTTCCCCTTTCAACTTATCAAATAGATCGTCAATCCAGGGCAACGGTTACTTATTCTTGATCGTTACTTTGTTCAACTCTCTATGGTTTATACAAAGCCTTAATGATCAGTCCTTGTTTTTAACGGATAACACTGATGCTCCCCATAGAGACACACTCGGTTGAATATATTTTTTATCTAATAGTTCTTACAATTGTATCATCAATTCCATTATTTTTACTGGCACCATCCTATTTGGAGCCTTCGAAACTAGTGCCGTCTCGGGCACTACGTCTATAACGAACTCGATCTCCCTATCTGGTAGAAGACCTGACAACTCGTCTAGGAATACATCCGTGAATTTTAGTACGATAGGTATCAATCTCATTTATGCTCCCACTTGATGGATATCAACAACATGGCACAGATAACCTACGCATCTTTTTCTTAACAGCTTCCGCGGTTGCCTCATCGTTAAACGACGAGAACGTCTTGGCAATTTACTACTGTAGAATACTAACTTAGACTGTTTTGAAGTATGAAGGTTTACGCTATTCTTCTGGAAATCGATTATTACCCTCTGGTTAAACAAGCAAACTGTCCCTAGAATTACGTCGAATTCTCATAGTTTAATCGGAATAAAATCTACCGATAACTTATTTCCTCTAATTTCGACGCAGAAATTCTTATGAATATATTCGACAAGGATTACTTCCTTATTCGTAAATTTTATGTTTAAGGGAGACTCTAGTTTCTCTAGAGGTAAGCTTAAATGTCTAGCAAAATCACAAGATATAAACAAATAGGTCCCACCCGAATCAAACAATACATATGAATTAATATTATTGATTGGGATAATACATGAGACTACATCTAAAGATGCCACGGTATCTTGGACCGTCATGTTGCAGGTCCGGGCGGTTGGTCTACTCGGTGGAGCTAATGTGACGCACCCAAATTCTCTACACTCCTTGTAGCAAATTTGGTGCTCACATTAAACTAATCAACTATAAATATTCCATAATATATAACTTCTTTCTATCCAAGGTTCTTAGTATCCCATAACAGATAGTAGTTCTCGTCAGAACACTAACTGTGTTTGGATACCCTCACTTGGATGTATAGATTTATATCTTATAGATATCTCTTTCATATTGATAGTCCTTATCTATTGGAAATTCATAGTATTAATGATAAGATTGTTCTTGGAACTGAGGGGCGCATTCCGGTAAAGGTGGCACCTTACCGGCGCTCATTAAGTGTAACGTCAGTGCTTACAGAACTCCCAATATCATTCAATACCATCACTCAAATGTATAGTTCTTTATCAACATTGTATTAATGTTTTACTATTTATCTGAAGTTCAGAGTATCGGCATAACATGATCAGTCCATATTACCAATACTCTCATTTAGATTAATAGATTTTTAACAATTCTAAGTTATATCAAAGTAAAGACATAATACCATTTCATGATAATAAGTAATATTATTGTTAGAACATTCAGTTACAAGGTTTTCTTGTTCGTATCACAACTTGAAAACCTAATCTACTCTTTATCTTTACGTTCATTATCTTCTTATCAATCTCTCTTAACTTCAAATAAAGTTTTATTCGCAAGAATAAGCACTACGGCTCAGCAAGTCTAACTAATAACACATAAACAGTTTATGATTTCATATAACTTTAACATGCCTTGACATATCACATATATTAATTTGATATTACAAATTACTTTTTATTTAACAGTTTATATCATGTTGTCACACAAACCGTATAAACCACATATATATAACTTATAAAAGTAACACATAAGAGTTAGAATACTTGCCTCGTATATCTTTTAAAGATAAATATAACGGTCTAAACGTTCGTCGTAAATCCTACACGATTATAAGTTCATGTAGACAAATAAGCGTTTAACGATTAAATCTTTTAAGTTTTATTTCGGCTATTATAACCGCTTATAAATGAGACTCCTTCTACTATACATCAAATAATTTCAGCATTATAACTGCATATAATGTGAATATTCATCAACTATATTTAAAATAAATTGAGCATTATAACTGCTTATAAATTGAATATTTGGCTATTATATTTAAAATAAATCGGGCATTATAACTGTTTATAAAATGAATATTCAGATATTATATTTGAGATAATTTCAGCACTATAACTGCTTATAAAATGAATATTCTTACTAAATACTTGAAGAAAATCGAATATAGTAACTACTTATAAAAGTATATTTTTAACTATATAAGAGAAATAAATCGGACATTATAACTGCTTATAAATAGGACTTTTGTACTATATACATAAAATAATTTGGGCATTATAACTTCTTATAAAAGTATATTTTTACATTAAAAATGAAAATTATAACCACTAGAGTATCCTCTTGTAGTTGCTAGCTTTACTTGCAATCGCGTAGCGCTTCGATACTTCGAAAGTAATTTTTATCTCACAATATCTCTCAAAATATAAATATAGAGTGTTTTTGGTCTTGAATTTCGCTTGAACATAGTAAGGAATGAATGAACTTATCTTACTATTTATAGGAAAGCATAGTTTCGCTAATTACATGTTAGGGGTTCGGCTTATTACACTTTGCACCCTAGCATATTCTTAGAATATTCTTGGCATATTCTCTCAAAATATCTACCAAGCTCGACAATATAGCTTGCAACTGAACCTATCTTCTAAGCTCCTTAATGAAAATATCTTCCATGCTCGACGATGCAGCTTGCAATTGAACTTAGTTTTTAAGCTCCTCAATGAAAATATCTACCAAGCTCGACAAATCTCTTTGTTATTCCCAAGCAGGACACAACAACTTGTCAAAAAAAAAAATTTGTCGGGATGTTTCTCCGAGAAATCGTGGAAAGCATGACAAATCATTTTGTCAATGTAAGCACAACTAAGCAGCTTGACAAAAAAAAATTTATTTGACCTAATTCATCGTTTACACTATAAAATCACAAAACACCTGGTTCGAAATATCATTTCGATCTTTTTTAAGAACACATATTACAAAATTCGAATCTCATTAGGGGTAAGATTTTAAACTTCTCGATACCTAGTTTTAGGTTACGAAATTAACCTCTAAGAATATACGATCGTATTTATAATTCTCATAAATATTCGGGGTATTACATTCACCCATACTTCAAAGAATTTTGTCTTCAAAATTAACTTTACAATTAACTTTAGTCATTCAATATGAAGTTTCTGAACTCATCCTTTCTTACATCAAACTTCTAATATTTAAAATAGGTCAACAATGTTCACGTATCTATACACATTTTCTTTCTGTAAAGGAAATTATATTTATAAGTATGAGCTATAAAAGGCTCAATATGTTTTAAACATTTAACAAGTTATACTCACACTGTGTTTGAATTGAAATAATGCATTGTTCAAAGATTTTTTTCCCACATATATATACTGAGGTTTGACTGTCAAACCCCCACATTTGCTAGATTTTGTCAATCATAAAGACTTAGAATTCATAGGTTGTTTTGTTCAACCAGACATGGTAATCATTCCAAGAGGTCATGTAGACTTAGGAATCATTAGTTTAGATATTTAATAGGGGATCAGCCTATTTATATCCTAGGAGTATATATATCATCCTAACAATAGTGTCCCAGACACACAAAGGTCAGTTTAGTACTGCCTATAAACCACAGTTAGTATATATACCTACCTGGTCATCACTCTTATATAAAGAGGCAAATAATTCAGTATATATATGTTGTACCAAACATTATTGGTTTTTACTCAGTTTATAACAGGGTTGAACTTCATAACAGGGTCGTCTAGCCGAAACAATTGGCATTGACTTATATTTAATTTATTCAAAACTTTTGAGAATCAACTTTATGACTTTATCATACCACATCATAATTGCGTAGATGATTCTATCATCTTTCATACCACACCGGGTAAAATGGGGTGTTGATGAAAAATTTATTTTTATTTTTCACATTAAATCTGTCTAAGCCAAAATAATTAGCACAGACCTATGAATAACATAGCTAAATCAATTTTTATGACTGTATACCGCACATTGCAAGAGTACGTTGATGACTCATCATTTTTATCATATCCACACCAGGTTCCGTGGTGTGTTAATGATTCATTTTTCTTTTTCAAACCAATTCTGTCTAGCCAAAACAATTAGCATAGACATATGAATAACATGGCTAAAAAACTTTTCTAGTTCAATGACTGAACACTTCTTTTCAAAGGCACCCAAGTGCGAATATATGTATAAAGATCTAGCATTGCCAGAAGATTTTTGGAATACCTTTAATCCTTTATCTTTTCCATTATTCTCTAACCATAACACAAGTTTCAATCTATTATGAATGCAGTAGAATGAGTGGTTCCTAACTCGTAAACTAATGAATTAGTTCTCCGTCTCATCAATACTTCTACCAATGTCTTGATAAATGTGCCTCGATCTATTCGACAGTCACACTGAATTGTCCACATTAGTAGCTACAGTATAGTTAGATCGGTTTTCTAACACATCTTAAACTCCTGCCCATACAAGACAGTTGTTCAACTCAGATACTAACATGGTTTTTAATTGAAATTCAACAATCATTATCACGTTGCACAAAATAGATAATGTGACGAACGAGAATTTTGTAACTTAATTTGAATATTTATTGATTAAATAAATATTTTACGACGATTTGATTGTTGAATTAATTGATTAATCGATGAATTTGTGGTAGATTAATTTAATTATATGTGTTATATTAATTAAATTAATGTAGAGAATTTTTATATTTAAAGTATGTGTTTAATTGAATTTATTTGATTAAATACATTATTTAAATAAGTATAATGTAATTTCTAATTAATTTAATTATTAATTAAAGATTTAGTAAATTGTCATTATTAATAAAGGAGAATTTTATTTATATGACTATGTGATTGTAGACACCCAAATTTTGCGTTTCCTTCTACTAACCATGACAGGAGGGCGAAATCGTCAATTGAACCAGCTTGCAGGAGCAAAAGAGCGGGCACAAGGGCGAGCGCCCGGCACCGCCGCAATGATTTGGGCAGCCCAGGTCGACGTGACAGCATGACCGTCCGAGGCAGGCATTTCCGAATGAGGTGGCACGTCTCCCGGAAGTTCCCGGACTGCGGAATACGAGCCTGTCAGCGAAAACCGACGTTGCGGTACGAAAATCGAGGCGTGGCACGAAAATCGAGAAAGTCAAGCCCGCCAGCCGCGGATAGATCTGCGGCCAAGTGGGTGCGCCAGCACGAAAACCGGGAAATCAGCACTCAACAGCTGAGTGCGATGGGAGGCGTGCCAGCTGGCCAGCCGCAGATCCATCTGCGGCCAGCCGCAGATAGATCTGCGGCTGGCTCTGGCCAGCCTATTTAAGCCAGCTTCGGCAGCATACAGGAGGTTCAGCAAAAATTTTGGAGAAGAAGAAGAAAAACAGCAAACAGCAGCACGGGTTTTGAGAGAAAAATAGTAGATTTTGCAACAAAAATAGGAAGAAAAGAGAGGAAGAAGAAAGGAATCTTACTCCTTTAATTTTGATTGTATCAAATATATTTCTCATCCTATTCAAATACCAAGATTTCATCCTTTTTGAGATCATTTTGCAAGGTAAAAATTCCTTTTTTGCATAACAATTCATATCCTCTTATTTGCTTAAATGGGATGTAGTTTTCATGTATATTGTTGAACAATCATGGATTATGGATTATTAAGGAGGGTTCCATCGGAACAAAATTCTTCCTAATAACCCGAGGATATCCAATTGATAAAATTTCTAGCTTGTTTGTGATAATTTAGTGGATGTAATTTATTTAGATTGTCATTTCCGGATATCATGGTATATTAGATAAACCCGGGTTGGTTAGTTATGTAATATTCATTTTGTAGGCATGTATTAATCTCGTGTGAGCCTAGGAAAGCGACCCCGTGGTCCAAATCCGATGATGGACATGTCTTGATGTATGTAGCGGGTAGGATGTAGCCTCCTTGTAACATGTAACCGTCGGGCCTTAAAACGACGCCAAAGCGAGAATCGGGTTTAAGGCCCCGAAATAGTAAAATTTGTGATTGTTGGCGTTCGGGGACATTTTGATGGCTTACATGCCCATGAATAGCCCCAACGCATTTTAATGCTTGATTTGATTTACGACACGAAATTGATTTCAAAGCTAAATGATAAGATTTTCATAAAATCAATCAAAGTAGGATATTAGAATCACGAGGTTAAAATTTGAGAAACGTTAATGAATGTCGATTCCTATCTAACGAGAAAGCTAAAGAAAAAAAATCGTTTTCCAAAAACAACACACGAAATGATTTTATAAATAATTGATGTTTTATTAAATCTTTGTGCATAGGGTGAAAGAGATTCTAAAAATTGCCCATCATTTTATGAAAGCAACGTATAGATCTCGATTCCTATTTTGACGAAGGTTTAAAACTCTTGTTTTGTTAAAACGACACTTAACGAAAATCTCATAGTTTTGATAATTAAAATCAAACCTTTCTTATAAAGCTTTCTCGTGTATGCCGAAAAGACATTCCGAAGCATTCTCAAAGTAAAACACGATTTTCCCTAAAATCCAAATGATTCTTTCATACAAACTCACCACAACATTCACATAAGCACACATACACACACATGCACGCACACACACACACATTTCATGAATTAAAGGATAGGAGAAGCATCAAGATTGCGGTAACCGTGTTTCACGGAAGTCGAGGGGTGCCTAACACCTTCCCCTCACTTAAGCAAGCCCCCGAACTCTATGAATCTCGATTCGCAGACCAATTAATTCGGAGTCACATATGAGCCAGCGATTTATAAAACACGAAAATTCGGATGAGTTGGTACATCCATTTCAAATATACCAACTGGCGACTCTGGTTAATTGGCTCATCATAAAACACGATCTTTCAAAACCCCGTCGACATCAATGCCGACCTTTTCCAAAAAATCATTAAATCAAAAGGCTAAAATTGGAAAAGACTAAAAGGAGACGAGAAGCGAGAGAACCCGGCGTCGACAGCTGGCGACTCTGCTGGGGACATTAGAGGGCTTAAGCCGCATTAAAATCTTGATACTATTCTATCCTTTAAAAATTTATGAATATGTGTGTGCATGCGATATTTTGATCTTTTGTGTGTTGTTGTGTGAATGCGTGTTTTGTCCAAATGAATGAATGATTGAATGGAATGGCTTTACTTTAAAGAAATCATTTGCATACGGTGAGGACGATGAATGTGAATGTATGTTGAGAGAGTACCTCCTCCTGAGGCGAACCCGTCGGTTGCTTATTACTGGACTCGATGGGGCTGCTCCCCGGAGATGGCTCAGGAAACGCACCACTCAAATCCGCTCCAATCGAAAGGGCTCAAACGAGTAGATTGCGAAGATTTGGGAACCTTCATGCCGAAAAGCCCGTGAGAGTAACCCTAGGGTAGGTCAGCCTCAGATTAACCCAACGCAGGAAAAGTCTCTTCATGCCTTTTTACGTTTATATGTCTAAATGTCATGATCTCATTCAATATTCATACATCCCTTTGCTGTGTCGAAAGAGATTACTAACCGCTGTGAATTGCAGGGAATAGTTGGGGGAGCATAATAAAGCATGTTTAGCATTGGTTATGGCACTAAAGGACTACTAACTTTCTGTTTTACAGGGAAAGATTAAAAAACCCAAAGCACAAAAAGTTACCGCTTTTGCATGCATCCATATCCTTCCATTTCCCCGGACTAAACTTCGAACCGTTGTTTTGTAGGATTGCTCCTCAAACCCGTTCGCAGTCTAAGAAAGCCCAGGTCTCTACAGCTGAAATGGCTGATCTTCCTAACCATAATTCCATATCTCGGGAGGAGTTTGATGATTTTAAAAGACAGATGATGGAAATGGCCACAATGTTAAAGGAACAGTTCTTAATCAGACAGGATCCGGTAAACCAGGGATCGCATAGTATTCCACCACCAGGGGATGATCAGAATCCTCCTAAAAATGGTACAAACTTGCTTAAAGAGGACCAACCCCGACTCAAGGACGAGCCAGTCATCCCAAAGCCCGTTCCCATACCTAGCAGGACAGTGATTACTATCCCAGAAGAGGGGGATAATGACGACCTTCGGAGAAAAATGAAACACATGGAGGAAACCATCCAATCTCTAAAGGGCATAGGATCCCTGGGCAGGGTTAATTACTCAGATCTATGTGTTTTCCCTGGGGCCAGATATCCAGAAAAGTTCAAAGTTCCCGAGTTTGAAAAGTACAATGGAAAGGGAGACCCCTATACACACTTGAAAATATACATTGGAGAACTCGGGTCTTATGCCGAAGACGAGGGGTTAAGAATGCAACTATTCCAGAAAAGCTTAACAGGGGAGGCAAGAATCTGGTATGCCCGCCTCGACAACGCCCGAATCCACAACTGGGAGGAATTGGCCCATACCTTCTTAACCCAATACAGCTTTCAGGCCCAGATGGCTCTTGACAGGTACCAAATGACAAAGGTTAAAAAACAGCCTAGGGAGTCCTTCAGGGAATATGCGCAAAGATGGAGGGGCATGGCCGCACAGGTAACCCCCCCGATGAGCGAATCAGAGATGGTAATGACCTTTGTAGACATTCAGGAGGCACCGTATTATGAGCGGGTCATCTCGGGAATTGGAAGACCCTTTGCTGAAATGATTAAACATGGAGAGATGGTAGACATGGGGTTGAAATCGGGTAAAATCCGGGATCTTACTGCTTTAGAAACTGCTGCCGAGCAAATACAGAACGGAAACTATGGCAGCACTTCCCGGAGGGTCCAAAAGAAAAAGGAAGAGGATGTCTCCCTCATCCTACAAGGGTCATCCAGAAAAGCAGAAAGCCATCTTCCGGTACAGGTACAGAGGGGAGGGCAATCCCGACAGCCCAATTTCTCAGATCAAAGAGCAGAGGGGCGAAGAAGATATGAGGCATCGCAAAACCGAGTATTCACCCCGCTCGGGGAGCCGCTTGAACGAGTATTAGCGGTATTAGTAGCCCAAAAGAAGATTGTTGGTTTGGCACCCCCGAGTGACCCAAAGGGTAGAAGGTTTGACCCGAGCAAGCGGTGTGCATACCACTCCAGTTCCCCTGGCCATGATACACAGGATTGCTGGACGTTAAAGCATCGAATCCAAAACCTGATTGACAGTGGAGAGATTGTGGTGGAACAGCCGGATTCCCCGAATGTTAAGGCAAATCCCCTGCCAAGACATGATGGAGGGGGAGTCAATGCGACGGAGGCAAGTGAGGCGGGGGAGCCGCCAAGGTTGAACTATGTGCAGAAAGTTGAGGAGATGATAAATGTGATACATGACCATGGGAGTGCGAGGGTAACGCCCATCAAGTTGATAGGGGTAAGTACGAATAACATAGAGGGACCTATCAAGTTGACAGCTCCGAGGCCCATCATTTTTGCTGCAAGGCCACAACTCCCTATCAGTAGTCTGAAGACTGTACCCTGGAATTATGGGGGAATACCAGAGGAAGCGGCCAGTTGTGCTTCCGTGACGACCAAGGGGAACCCCTTATATCTTCCCGGGCGAGTCCTTGAGAGCCAAAGGAGAAAAAATAAAGAGGTTTCCGAGGAAAGGGCCATAGAGTTTTTGAAAAGGATGGATCACCCAGAAATGAGGGGGATCCAGATTTTAAATGAGGAATCAACCCTAACATCAGTCATGGACTTGGTGTTGTCATCCAGTGAGCATTGCAAAACCCTGATGAAGGTCCTGGAGGAGGCATTTGTGCCCAAAGAAATTAGTGAGGAGGGTTTCGGCCGGTTGGTAGGCCACTTATTGGAAACCGATGCAATATCCTTTACAGATGAGGACATTCCCGAAGAGGGAAGGGGGCACCGAAAACCGCTACACATTGCGGTAATCTCCTCAGGATATGTCATGAATGGGGTGCTGATCGACGGGGGATCGGCATTGAATATATGTCCTCTCAGCACGCTGAAGAAAATGAACATCAGTCCCAAGCGCCTGCGGGCCAGTCATGTGGTGGTTCGGGCTTTTGACGGATCCCGGAGGGACACCATCGGGGAGATAGAATTGCCAGTGGAGATAGGGCCCTGTACTTTTGATATCTCCTTCCAAGTCCTAGATATCACGGCAAGCTACAACCTGCTGTTAGGGAGGCCGTGGATACACATGGCCGGGGCAGTTCCTTCCACGCTCCACCAACAAATCAAGTTGATCATCGATGGGAATCTGGTAACAATCTCGGCCGAATGTGATGACCCTTCTCCTTCCAGGAGTGGCCTACCAGTAATCAATGTGGATGAGTCAGCGGCGCCTGCCAGCTTTCAAGCACTAGAGATTAGCACTCCCCATTATAAATGCCTGGGAGCTCCAGCTGTGAAACCAAGGGTCTCTCCGGAACTCACCTTTGTGGCAAGGGAAATGATTAAAATGAACTTTCAACCTGGACAGGGACTAGGGAAAAGCAGTCAGGGAATCACCGAGCCCATCCACCTACCACAGCAGATAGGCAAAGCAGGATTGGGATACCATGTGGGCGCAGTACGGGGACACCGTCAGGGTGCGACTCTGATTCGACTAGTTGGCAGTCCAGTGACCAAAGTCGACAATGGGCAGGGGATCAGCAGGCCTGTGATTGGGGCAGGGAATGAAGAGTTAACCCCCACACGTAATGAGTTGGCCCGGAGGGAAAGTTTCCTGCAGGAGGTCGCAAATGAGTTTGAAACCAAATGCTACATCCCCGGAAAATCAACAAGCAGTAAGGAGGGGACGAATGTTTATCGCGCCACCGGGAGCCCAACAAGTTGTGCCTATCATCGATTGGGCAGGGCTGATTATTCCTGGAAAGGATACGGAGAGGGATTCAGGCGACGTATCCGTAATCATCGGGGGAGGTGTCCGATGGGAGGCCCTCCTTTATCCAGCGCATTCCAGCTGACCTGACCATCGACAATTGGACCCCAGAAACCCGTGATATCCAAACAGGGGTAAAACTCGACGTCAGGGTGATTGACCCCAGACGATGGGGGAATGAAGAAGTTTATTTTTGTTGTTGTTTTATTTCTGCATCATTATGTCGTTTCTTCTTGTTTATTTGAAAATGCGATCATCGTGAAAAAATGATTTATATATGACAAGTATTTTGTTTCATGTCAGGTGTACCAATTTGAGTAATCCTTGCCTAACAAATGGTCTTTCAAATTTGAATGATGATTATGATTTTGACATTGAGCTGGATTTCGATTTAATGGGCATTGAACAAGATGAGACAGATTACGACGACGCACCTGAAGAGATCAAAGGATGGGTCGAAGATAAACCCAAACCCAATTTGGACCAAACCATCACTATAGATATCGGAACCCCTGACAATCCAAAAGAACTCAAGATAGGGACAGACCTTACCCCCAGCCAAAAAGCGGAAATAATTGAGTTACTAAGACAATATGAGGATGTTTTTGCCTGGTCGCACGAGGATATGATTGGCTTGTCCACCGACATTGTGGTACACCGATTACCCATCAAGGAGGGTTTCAGGCCTGTCAAGCAGAAACTGAGGAAGTTGAAACCTGAGTGGAGCTTAAAAGTGAAGGAAGAGATCATCAAGCAGTTCAGGGCGGGAATCATTATGGTATCTACTTACCCGGAATGGCTATCCAATGTAGTCCCAGTAGCTAAGCCTGGAGGAAAAGTGAGGGTATGTGTAGACTACAGAGATCTAAACAAGGCCAGTCTCAAGGACAACTTCCCGGTGCCTTTTATACACATCCTGGTGGATAACACAGCCCAGTACGAAATGTACTCTTTTGTGGATTGCTTCGCAGGATATCATCAGATAATGGTGGCGGAGGAAGATCGGGAAAAGACCGCATTCATCACCCCCTGGGGCACTTTCTGCTACAGACGACTGGCTTTCGGGCTCACAAATGCAGGGGCTACTTATCAGAGAGCCATGATGGCCTTGTTCCACGATATGATGCACAAGGAGATAGAAGTCTACGTGGATGACATTATTGTGAAATCGAAGGTAGAATCTGATCATATAACCCATCTCAAAAAGCTATTCGATCGGCTCAGAAAGTATAATTTGAAACTCAATCCAGCCAAGTGCGCTTTCGGAGTACAGTCGGGCAAGCTCTTGGGTTTCCTGGTTAGTGATCGGGGCATTGAGTTGGATCCAGCAAAGATTAAGGCCATTGTGGATATGCCAGCACCTCGCACAGAGAAGGAGATAAGGGGATTCCTCGGAAGGATAAACTTTATCAGCCGTTTTATATCCCACTTGACGACTACATGTGAGCCCATTTTCAAACTGTTAAGAAAAAGGGGTTTCCCAAGAGTGGAATGAGCAATGTCAGAAGGCTTTTCAGACCATTAAAAAAGCAGTTGACTGAAGCACCAGTGCTGGTACCCCACCCCCCCCACCCGAAGGATGGGATCCCTCTGTTTATGTATATATCGGTAAATGCCATCGCGATGGGATGTATGTTGGGACAGAAAAATGAAGCGGGAAAAGAGCAGGCCATCTATTACCTCAGCAAAAGATTTAGCCAATGTGAGCAGAATTACACTCCCATTGAGAAGACCTGTTGTGCTCTGGCCTGGGCTGCAGGGAGATTACAGCACTACCTCCATGGGCATACAACGTACCTGATATCAAGAATGGATCCCCTGAAATATATTTTCGAAAGGCCCATGCTGAATTGTCGACTATCAAGATGGCAGTTAATTTTACAACAGTTTGACATGGTGTACGTGACCCAGAAGGCCATGAAAGGGCAGGGAATTGCAGATCAGTTGGCAGAAGCCCCGGCAGGAGGGATGGAGCCGTTAGAAACTCCTCTCCCGGGCGAAGATATATTTTGGGTATCGCGCGAAAAATGTGATGACGAGGGACAATTCTGGAAGCTGTATTTTGATGGTGCCATGAATGCCGAGGGGGCAGGAGCCGGAGCGGTCTTAGTCTCTATCACCGGAAAACAATACCCCGTGGCCACTAAACTTCGTTTCAGCAATTCGAACAACACCGCTGAATACGAGGGGTGTATCTTGGGACTCCGATTGGCCCGTGACATGGGAGTAAAAAGACTAGCGGTGTTCGGGGATTCAGAGTTGGTAATCAGACAAACAATCGGGGTATACAACACTAAGGAGCTTCGGTTACTTCCATACCATCGTTGTGTCACCCAGCTTATGCAAGAGTTCGAAGATATCGCCTTCCGCCATATTCCTCGGGGACGAAATGATTTTGCCGATGCGTTGGCGACTTTGGCTTCCTTAATCCACGTGATCAAGAGTAGGGACAGTCCACAGATTGAGATCACCGTACAGAATGCCCCGGCATATGAGGAAAATGTGGCAGTGTTATCAAACGAGGTGGTGTTGACAAGGCAGCCCTGGTATCACGACATAAGGGAATATCTGAGAGACAGATCCCTTCCCGATCAGGCAAATCGGACTGAAAGGATGAGAATTCAAAAGATGGCGATGAAGTTTTACCTGAGTGGCGATTCACTTTACAAAAGGGATGCCGGGTTGGGACTGTTGCAGTGCGTAGATGAAACACAGGCCCGAAAGATTATGAATGAAGTACACGGTGGAGTGTGTGGGCCCCATATGAGTGGACCGATGTTGGCCAAAAAGATCTTGAGGACAGGGTATTATTGGTTAACGCTGAAGGCTGATTGCGATGATCATGTCAAACGATGTTATCAATGTCAGGCGCACGGTAATGTGATCCATACGCCTCCCAATGAACTGCACTGTATGACCTCCCCGTGGCCATTTTCGATGTGGGGAATGGATGTAATCGGACCAATAGAGCCCAAAGCAAGCAACGGGCACCGGTTCATTTTCGTCATGATCGATTATTTCACCAAATGGGTAGAGGCAGCTTCTTTCCCTAAAGTAACTCAGGAGGTCATCGTCAGCTTCATCAGGAATAATGTCATTTGCCGATATGGGCAACCTGAGGTTGTGGTCTCCGACAATGCCAAGAATTTAAACAACGCCCTCATGAAGGGACTGTGTGACCAGTTCAACATTAAGCACCTCAATTCCGTCATTTACCGTCCCAAAATGAATGGGGCAGTGGAGGCGGCCAATAAGAACATCAAGAAGATCATGGCAAAAATGTCTGCTAATCATCGGGGATGGCCAGATCTGTTACCCCTCACCTTGCTGGCATACCGAACATCAACGCGTACTTCTACAGGGGCAACCCCTTACGCTTTGGTGTATGGGATGGAGGCTGTTCTACCAGTCGAGGTTGAGATGGCGTCCCTCAGGATGGTGATCGACGCTCAGATAAGCGAAGAGGATTGGATGCAAAGTCGATATGACCAATTGGCCCTGATTGATGAAAGGAGAGTGGCTACCATTTGGCATGGTCAGCTATATCAACAGAGGATCTCTCGATCGTACGATAAAAAGATAAGACTTCGGAAGTTCAAGGAAAACGATTTGGTGTTGAAAAGAGTCATGCCTTGTCAAGACGAGGCCAAGGGGAAGTTTGCCCCGAACTGGGAAGGGCCATTTGTGATCAAGAAAGTACTATCCGGAGGGGCCCTCATATTGCAAGAAATGGATGGTGAGGTATTTCCACAACCCCTAAACTCTGACTCGGTGAAACGGTTCTACGCTTAAATCATCAGTTCCTTTTTCCCCTGACAGCGAACTACGTAGGACCTGATCTTCCAACTTGTGGGGGTACGTAGGCAGCCATCATGGCGCGGTCCGATCCTTTAAAAATAATCCTTTCCCAAACCAAAACCAATTTTCGATAGCCAGATAAAAACCTTCCTCCACCCTCAAAACCTTCCCGAAAACCAACTGCCTAACCAGTTTCATCCCAGAATACATACCCTGATCCAACCCAAACAGTTATCCAAAATCTGAGATTCAATCCGACGAAATCAAAGGTGTGGCGGCAATCTCTGTCAAATCTCCATCAAGTCTTGAGGAAAGAAAGAAGGCGAGATGTCAAAATCATGGTCATTTGGATAAAATGATGACCCAATGGATGGCAAATGATACGACAAAAGGGAAAATGACTAAATTTAAATGCATGTCTATATATATAAGTCGTTTTTATTACAAGATTTCTTTTTCAATAACTGATGAAACCAACATAGTCTATGCAGGAAATAAAATAATCTACAAATCTGAAACTAGCCGAAGCAGGATGGACAGGGTGGTGGATAGATCTGAAGCATCGGCATCTCTTGCAATCTGCCGCCCCATCATATCAATACGATCCAGTAAAGCAGTAGCTCGGCTGACAGTCCCAAAATGAGCATCTACCACTGCCCTGGTCTGAAGTACAATGGTCTCTCTATCAGCAATGGCAGCATCTCTAGCCCGAATGGCCTCATCTCTCTCGGCAAGGGCGGCATCCCTCTCGGCTTCAGTAGTAATCAGGGCCAGGAGAAGTCGGGAATCCTCAGCGACCCGACTCGGGGCAGATTCGGCTGAAATGGAATGGTCTGTGGTATTTTCTGTGAACATCACTCCAGGGTCATCAAAGGCCCCAGTCCGACTCAAACTATCCGAATCCAGGTCTCCACGCAGCCACTGTACGTAGGCAAATGTCTGGATGTGACAGCTCGCACTATATTCGGCAAAGATCCTGCGATCCCAAAGCTCGTATACCTGCAATAGATCCCTCTCTGTACAGGATGATATAAGGAATCGGTATGAGGCTGCACCCGCGAAGGGGTGTAAATCCTGTGTCTGATCAAACTGCCCCATAACCGCCAGGGGATGATAGGTCGTCACACCCCTTAACCCAGCAATGGGAATGAAATCCATGCCAGGCACATGAGTCAAGAAGTTCATGAAGGAGCAATAGCCCGAGTAAACCAATAGATGAAAAGGGTCCTCAATGATAGACAAAAATGATGTCCAGGAGGCCACATCAGTACAACTCGCAGGACGAAGCGAAAACTGCGTGGTTATGTCATGGCTGAAGCAGAACCCTTGGCGACGGAAATGACCGATGGGGCTAAGATG
The DNA here is from genome assembly GCA_034770075.1 of Aralia elata. NCBI lineage: Eukaryota > Viridiplantae > Streptophyta > Magnoliopsida > Apiales > Araliaceae > Aralia > Aralia elata. Next base: position 113,056 of record JAVJAP010000111.1, read on the forward strand.
ACTCATGAACCATATGTACAACAAGGTCGAACTCCCTCTGAAGAATCTCCCTCGGAAGGACTGGCAATATGTGGCCGACATGTAGGTATCCGCCAATACCATGGGGAGAATGGTGTAATCCTCCTGAAGGGCCCTAACGGCCGCAACAATCCGCATGTCCAAATGATCAGATCCTGCAGGCAAATACAAAACTGAGATGACACAGGCCATCAGAACGTCCACTCTCAAGGCATCCCAGCGCTCCTCGGACACGGAAAAATCACCGAGGAAAAGACGGAAACTGTCAGGTGAGCCAAATCGGTCAATCAAGAATTGAAGAGGAACCATATGGTCTGGTGTGATTACCGGTGATAAGACAGCCCTCCGCAAACCGGTAAAAGTCAAGAATTGACGGCGCATGGAACCAACGGTAACCCTAGCACAGGGACCATCCAACGGCAAGCCGGTGAAGCGAGCATACTCCTCAAGGGTGGGGGTCAGCTCTACTGTCCCAAACCTAAACACCTGACGGGCAGGGGCCCAACAGCTCAAAAGACCATCCACAAAGCCCGCTGGCACCCGGAAGGTTAATAAGGACCAAGAATGTCCCAAAAGACCATCTACGATAACCCTATCTGCTGGCAGTAGACTGTCCAACCAGCGGAAGAGGCTGCCAATCAACCCTGTGGGAGGAATGGAATCCAAACGAACCACGGCATCCGAGGACGACATCTGTGAAAAAATAGTATCAAAAAAGACTGTACAGGGGTCATTCTCTACCCATAAATAAAAGAGCATGCATCATACAGTTAATAATAAACCAGGTGAATCCCATAAAAAATGAAAAAGAAAACTGTGCATAAATAAATAAATGAGTTCATGTACATAGTGCATAAATGAAAAAAGAAATCTAAGCAGGTGCTGATACAAAAGACCCTATCCTATCCTGGTCTAAATAAAATCAGTATCATCTATGAAAGCAGGATCCTCGAACTGATCCCCTGGAGTCGTCGAGCTCGGAGGACCAAAGTTCATATCAGGGATGTAGGGATGCGCTGTGGCATCAGATGAACTCGGGCCTGCATCATAACCTGCACCGTCAGGATCGTAGGTGTAAGCCTCCTCCGGGGCCCGGCCCAACCCCCGAATAAACAGCGATAACTGATCTACCTGACGTGTCAATGCGGCGATCTGCTCAGCGTGGGTGGGAGTCCGAACACAGGCAGCCCAGTCGGTCATCGTCACCGAGCCTGGAACCATATCTCCAAGGAAGAAAGTGGCCCGAGTCTGAGGACCGATGGTACGGGGCACCCACCATGTACGGAATGCATCACTCGTAGTGGGGACCCGTGGGTGGAAAGCATCCGACCGTCCTCCCCGGCAAGCATGATCTCTGAAGGCTGAGAATCCAGCGGCCAGAAAGTAGTGAAAGAAAGGGAGTGCGGGATGCGGATCTCCCCAGTGACGCATCTGAATGCGCGCTCTCCCAGATACATCACCCAGCCTCCAACACTCTGCAAAGTGAGGCGACGGGTGGAAAGCTCGAACTCCAGGCCGGAAGGATGCCCGTCAGCAAACCCCACAGTCAGATGATCGGAGAGGTAGGGAATCCAGACGACCTCTGCAGCCGTGATCAGCTCCAGCTGGATGCGACAGTGTGCAAAACTGCCAGACACGGGGACCTCCTCGAGAGTACTGTGATGCCATCGCCGACCCCGAGGATAAGTGTCCGGGCCCAGAGTAGTGATAGGCCTCAGACATGGCAGCCGCTCGTAAGCCCAGAACTGTGAATAGAAACAAGGCAAGGCATGAGTCACTATCAAATACAGAAAAGAGATGAAAGGAAAAGAAATACAGTAAGAGAGAGGAGGAGGGGACTCACCAACAGAAAATGGTAGAAGCCGAGCCAGGCATCAGTCTGTCCCTCTGAGCGTAGACGCATGCCATGGAGGAAATAGGCAAAGGTGAATGACCCCCAGTCATAATCACCGATGCGGTCCACGTCCTCTGACCGCTCCTACGACGCTGAAATGAATGGTGGAGGAGTTGTTCCCCAGAAAACAACCCCTCATGATGGTCAGGAACAGGCGTCGTAGCAGAATGTCCCTGGTGCCCTGATCTGCTGGAATAGGCAGCGCATAGAGACCCCCGACTGCATCGACAGCCAAAGCACCAGATCGGATACTGCGGGCCTTAAAGACCCGGTCCTCAGCAGCGAAGCCCAGCAAAGCTCGAACCTCCACAGGAGTGATATCAAGATCCAAGGAGACGCGGGACCCGGTAAACTCAATGCCGGTAATGTACCTCCAGTCCCATGGGGTCAACACGACCTCGCAGTCGAGGAGATGAAGAGACTGCGTCTGGTGGAACCATCGCTCGGATAAAGCCCTCATGTAACCCCAGGGGCACTGCCGGGGAATGATGGTAAAGAAGTGACGAAATCCCCAAGAATCCACCACCGCCCGGTAGTCACTGTGCAAAGCCGTGTAAAGGGAGTAGATGTTGAACCAGTTGCCCCTCGGCTGAGTAAACTCGGGTACCTGGGACAATCACCAATGGGTCAGTCCGGATAAAAGGAGAATGGAGAAATTGAGAATAAAATCAGAATAGAGCTGAAATATACCTCGTTAGCCACGACAGATAACCGACCGGCGACGATAACCGGAGGTTACGAGATGGGTGACCGGCGACGATACCCGGCCCCGACATGACGATCGACCGGCGACGATAACCGGCGATCACGAGATGGATGACCGGCGACGATAACCGGCTCCGACAGATAACCGACCGGCGACGATAACCGGAGGTTACGAGATGGGTGACCGGCGACGATACCCGGCCCCGACATGACGATCGACCGGCGACGATAACCGGCGAGCACGAGATGGATGACCGTCTACGAAAAGACTCTACTACAGAAAACAGACCGTAGACGATAACCGGGGGTTACGAGATGGGTGACCGGCGACGGTAGCCGGCCCCGACATGTCGATCGGCCGGCGACGATAACCGGCGATCACGAGATGTATGACCGGCGACGATAACCGGCTCCGACAGATAACCGACCGGCGACGATAACCGGGGGTTACGCGATGGCGTGACCGGCGACGATACCCGGCCCCGACATAACGATCGACCGGCGACGATAACCGGCGATCACGAGAAGGAGGACCGGCGACGATAACCGGCTCCGACAAGATAACCAACCGGCGACGATAACCGGGGGTTACGCGATGGGTGACCGGCGACGATACCCGGCCCCGAACGAGACGATAGATTGAAAGAGTGAACCCAAAGACTAACAAACACGGTCAAGGGGTTGATACATTGACACTCTTACGAATGTCTTGCATGCATTACATCTTATGTTGCATCATAAGCTATATGTGTGAGACATCATGTATACACTGTCATTCTTACACACTGTCATTCATGCATCGAGTGTCTATTCTTTATCCTGTTCATTTCATTTATCATTTCATAAACATGATAAAGAGGGGCAGCTGTAGACACCCAAATTTTGCGTTTCCTTCTACTAACCATGACAGGAGGGCGAAATCGTCAATTGAACCAGCTTGCAGGAGCAAAAAGAGCGGGCACAAGGGCGAGCGCCCGGCACCGCCGCAATGATTTGGGCAGCCCAGGTCGACGTGACAGCATGACCGTCCGAGGCAGGCATTTCCGAATGAGGTGGCACGTCTCCCGGAAGTTCCCGGACTGCGGAATACGAGCCTGTCAGCGGAAAACCGACGTTGCTGGTACGAAAATCGAGGCGTGGCACGAAAATCGAGAAAGTCAAGCCCGCCAGCCGCGGATAGATCTGCGGCCAAGTGGGTGCGCCAGCACGAAAACCGGGAAATCAGCACTCAGCAGCTGAGTGCGATGGGAGGCGTGCCAGCTGGCCAGCCGCAGATCCATCTGCGGCCAGCCGCAGATAGATCTGCGGCTGGCTCTGGCCAGCCTATTTAAGCCAGCTTCGGCAGCATACAGGAGGTTCAGCAAAAATTTTGGAGAAGAAGAAGAAAAAACAGCAAACAGCAGCACGGGTTTTGAGAGAAAAATAGTAGATTTTGCAACAAAAATAGGAAGAAAAGAGAGGAAGAAGAAAGGAATCTTACTCCTTTAATTTTGATTGTATCAAATATATTTCTCATCCTATTCAAATACCAAGATTTCATCCTTTTTGAGATCATTTTGCAAGGTAAAAATTCCTTTTTTGCATAACAATTCATATCCTCTTATTTGCTTAAATGGGATGTAGTTTTCATGTATATTGTTGAACAATCATGGATTATGGATTATTAAGGAGGGTTCCATCGGAACAAAATTCTTCCTAATAACCCGAGGATATCCAATTGATAAAATTTCTAGCTTGTTTGTGATAATTTAGTGGATGTAATTTATTTAGATTGTCATTTCCGGATATCATGGTATATTAGATAAACCCGGGTTGGTTAGTTATGTAATATTCATTTTGTAGGCATGTATTAATCTCGTGTGAGCCTAGGAAAGCGACCCCGTGGTCCAAATCCGATGATGGACATGTCTTGATGTATGTAGCGGGTAGGATGTAGCCTCCTTGTAACATGTAACCGTCGGGCCTTAAAACGACGCCAAAGCGAGAATCGGGTTTAAGGCCCCGAAATAGTAAAATTTGTGATTGTTGGCGTTCGGGGACATTTTGATGGCTTACATGCCCATGAATAGCCCCAACGCATTTTAATGCTTGATTTGATTTACGACACGAAATTGATTTCAAAGCTAAATGATAAGATTTTCATAAAATCAATCAAAGTAGGATATTAGAATCACGAGGTTAAAATTTGAGAAACGTTAATGAATGTCGATTCCTATCTAACGAGAAAGCTAAAGAAAAAAAAATCGTTTTCCAAAAAACAACACACGAAATGATTTTATAAATAATTGATGTTTTATTAAATCTTTGTGCATAGGGTGAAAGAGATCCTAAAAATTGCCCATCATTTTATGAAAGCAACGTATAGATCTCGATTCCTATTTTGACGAAGGTTTAAAACTCTTGTTTTGTTAAAACGACACTTAACGAAAATCTCATAGTTTTGATAATTAAAATCAAACCTTTCTTATAAAGCTTTCTCGTGTATGCCGAAAAGACATTCCGAAGCATTCTCAAAGTAAAACACGATTTTCCCTAAAATCCAAATGATTCTTTCATACAAACTCACCACAACATTCACATAAGCACACATACACACACATGCACGCACACACACACACATTTCATGAATTAAAGGATAGGAGAAGCATCAAGATTGCGGTAACCGTGTTTCACGGAAGTCGAGGGGTGCCTAACACCTTCCCCTCACTTAAGCAAGCCCCCGAACTCTATGAATCTCGATTCGCAGACCAATTAATTCGGAGTCACATATGAGCCAGCGATTTATAAAACACGAAAATTCGGATGAGTTGGTACATCCATTTCAAATATACCAACTGGCGACTCTGGTTAATTGGCTCATCATAAAACACGATCTTTCAAAACCCCGTCGACATCAATGCCGACCTTTTCCAAAAAATCATTAAATCAAAAGGCTAAAATTGGAAAAGACTAAAAGGAGACGAGAAGCGAGAGAACCCGGCGTCGACAGTGATTTAATGTAGAATTATTCTATTTTATTTATTTGATTTTAGTAAGATTATTTAGTTGATTAAAGTGTGACATGAAACTATATAATAAGCTATTTATTAAAATAAACCAAAAGAAGAGCTTTAAAAGACTAGCCAAACAAGGCCTTAGGGGAGGTTGGTGTCAGTTAACCCATTATGGGATCAACTGACACCCATGATTAAGCCAGTTGGTTCATTACGTATTATTATTATTATCAGTTCTTAGAAATTAAGTTAGAGCAATACAAAGAGAAAATTTGTAAAAATCTTGAGATTGAAGAAGGAATTTGGAGAATCAAAGAGTTTCTTTCATTTCCTTACAAATTCTAAACCATTAATAAGAGGTAATTCTTGATTTTAACCTTTAAATTACATTTTCTTAATTTTCTCCATGAATGCATGTTCTGAGTTCTCTGTAAACTAAATTGTATGGCTAAATCTTTAAATAATTTGATGTTAGATGTTACTAAGCATGTATTTATGTATTTTATATGATTTAAATATGATTTAGAGTAATTTAATCCGTGAAATTATGTTTATATGAGAATTCAGAAAGTTACAGAGTAGTACAGTGTACGAACATGGTTTGAATGTATAAAATTAATAGTTGTTTTGTATGTTAATTGGTTAAATTGATAACTTATTTTGATTATGCATGTATAAATGAAGAAAACAAGATTTAAACGGATTAATTTGGTTGTATAACGAACCTGTTATGTGTGATTTTATTGAGATTGTAGAAACTTTGATAAACTGATAAAAACCTCAAAATTTGATTCTTAGATCCATGATTTATGTGAATTAAGTTGTTAGAATCATGTTAGAAGGCTTGGGTAACAATTATATTTGAACTATAGTGTCTGGGTATGTTTAATTTGACCATTAGAATAACAAGATTGGAAATTTTGGCCTGTTTCTGCGTTCTTTGCGAACTGCAGAAACTGGAATTCGTAATTCTCGCCCTGACGAGAATTTTGTGAAGGAAATTCTCGCCCCGGCAAGAATTTTGTGAAGGATTTCCTCGCCCCGGCGAAGTCTCGCCCCAGCGAGATTTTGTGAAGGATTTTCTCGCCCCGGCGGGAACTAAAAAAAAAGAGTAAAAAGACGAGAGTAAAAATTTTCTTCTTTCTTTGAGATCATGTTACGATATCGTAGACATACCTAAAGCTTAGGGTAATGTATAAAATGAATGTTAAAATACTGTAATGGGTGGTAGGCATATAACCACTGATTGCTCGATGTCAGCTGAGTTATTAAGATGGAAATTTTGGATGAGAATGAATCCTAACGTGTTTATAATGCTGTAACTAATTATTGTTACTACTTTATAACCGAATGTATAAGTTGATTTAAAGAACGTGAGTCTTAAATTTATAGTCAACGCCCGAGGCAAGTATCTTATCCTTACTTTTACATTTACGCAAGTTTTCTACCTTGATTTCAATCACTCAAGTTCCTAAACTTAATTCTCGTATCATATATATTTCATAATGCTATTATTTACTCGAACAAGTTATTGTTTCTATTCCATTCAATTTCATGGATTCAATGAGACGTTTTAATTTCCTCTTTGTAATGCTTCAGTTATATAGGACTTATTCAATTATACCTTTTGTGAGATTTAGTTTTGATTCTCGAATTACACCTTTTAAACCTTGATTGACTAGCGAACCCTTATTGATTCGACTAGTCCATAGTTGATGAGCGTTCTAAATTCTAGAAACGTTATTGAAGTAAATTCAAACCAAACTTCCTTTGGTATGGACTCCGATGTCAAACTAAGATGAACAACCCTTATACAGGGGATTTTATTACGCGTTAGCGTTAAGATGTTGTGCACATACATGGTACAAAGGGCTGATCCCCCTGAGTATGAGAAGTAAGGTCCATATAGTCTTACGACTATTAAAGGTTTAAGGTAGAAATGCTTGATAACCTGGGACATAGTTCGTGGTCTTAAGACCCGCAGACGTTCTTTTGAATCTTGTCTTACATTCTTGACTCAAAAGCTAAATCTTCGACTATTCGATATCCGTTGATTATTTCACATGTTATTATTACTGTTGTTGTTATACTTGCTGGGCAATCATTGCTCACCCTTTCATAATAACATTGTAGCTAAAGTTGAAAGAACTGATGAGCCATCCACTAGTAAGGGCAAAGGAAAAGCAAACAAGTGATAAAAACTTATTTTATTTGATTAAATGATGTTTATGTAATAGACTTGATTTATGTTTCCGCATTGGTGTTTATTAAGGTTAGATGACCTGGGATTTGCTTATGAATGATGTTGTAACCCTTTAATGGGAGATTCCTACTTTTAATTAATAGTATTTCCATTATGATTGAATGGGTAGTTAGATGTGATGTGATGTATATGGATAGTGAACACCAAATCCTGAGGAAACGAAGTATCAAGATTTTGGGGTGTCACAGATAACAAGCATGTTAATGTACGGGGTGCAAAAGAAACAATAGTTGCATAATAATAAACTTCATAAATAAGACAAGTTATTGCATGTAGTGCATTTCAACAAATAAGTAGACATGCGTTACTGCACAGAGTGCATTTCAATAAATAAGTAGATTTACTTGAGAACTCTTTATGAGTCTACTCATTTCCCGACATTCTCGTGAAGAGTTTATCTTTATTCAGTATATTTCTTTCACATAAAATTTTTATGTATTAAGATTTATTCATATCTTTTAATTATCTATAGACTCTTCACAAGTCTATTTAATTTTAACCTATCAAATTATACCCCAAGAAACTCGTTACCTCATAACTATAATCCAAAGCGCTGATACCAAATTGTGACACCCCCAAATTCTCTACACTCCCTATAACAGATTTGGTGCTCACGTTAAACTAATCAACTATAAATATTCCATAATATATAACTTTTATGTATCCAAAGTTCACATTACCCCATAACAGATAGTAGTTCTCGTCAAAACACTAATTGTGTTTAGATACCCTCACTTGGATGTATAGATTTATATCTTATGGATATCTCTTTTATATCGATAGTCCCTATCTATCTGAAATTCATAGTATTAATGATAAGATTGTTCTTGGAACCGAGGGGCGCATTCCGGTAAAGGTGGCACCTTACCGGCGTTCATTAAGTATAACTTCAGTCCTTACAAAACTCTCAATATCATTCAATACCCTCACTCAGATGTATAGTTCTTTATCAACATTGTATTAATATTTACTATTTATCTGAAGTTTAGAGTATCGGCATAACATGATCAGTCCATATTTCCAATACATTCATTTAGTTTAATAGGTTTTTAACAATTCTAAGTTATATCAAAGTAAAGACATAAGACCATTTCATGATAATAAATAATATCATTGATAGAACATTCGGTTACAAGGTTTGCTTGTTCGTATCACAACAGTCATTATGACTTCATACAAATTACAAGTACTTAACATGAAAACCTAATCTACTTTTCTTCTTTGCGTTCATGATCTTCTTATCATTCTCTCTTAACTTCAAATAAAGTTTTATTCGCAAGAATGAGCACTACGGCTCAAAAAGTCTAACTAATAATACATAAACAGTTTATGCTTTCATATAACTTTAACATGCCTTGACATATCACATATATCAATTTGATATTACAAATAACTTTTCATTCAATAGTTTATATCATGTTGTCACACAAAGCGTATAAACCACATATATATAACTTATAAAAGTAACACATAAGAGTTGGAATACTTGCATCGTATATCTTTTATAGATAAATATAATGGTCTAAACGTTCATTGTAAATCCTACACGATTATAAGTTCATGTAGACAAATAAGCGTTTAACGATTAAATCTTTTAAGTTTTATTTCGGCTATTATAACCGCTTATAAATAAGACTCCTTCTACTATACATCAAATAATTTTAGCATTATACCTGCATATAAAATGAATATTCATCAACTATATTTAAAATAAATTGAGCATTATAACTGCTTATAAAATGAATATTTGACTATTATATTTGAAATAAATCGGGCATTATAACTGTTTATAAAATGAATATTTGGCTATTATATTTGAGATAATTTCAACATTATAACTGCTTATAAAATGAATATTCTTACTAAATACTTGAAGAAAATCGAACATAGTAATTGCTTATAAAAGTATAGTTTCTACTTTATAAGAGGAATAAATCGGACATTATAATTGCTTGTAAATAGGACTTTTGTACTATATACATAAAATAATTTGGGCATTATAACTGCTTATAAAAGTATATTTTTACATAAAATATGAAAATTATAACCACTAGAGTATACCTCTTGTAGTTGCTAGCTTACTTCCAATCGCGTAGCACTTCGATGCTTCGAAAGTAATTTTTATCTCACAATATCTCTCAAAATATAAATATAGAGTGCTTTTACTCTTGAATTGCTCTTGAACATGGTAAGGAATGAATGAACTTAGCTTGCTATTTATAGGAAAACATAGTTTCGCTAATTGCACGTTAGGGGCTCGGCTTATTACACTTTGCACCCTAGCATATTCTTAGAATATTCTTGACATATTCTCTCAAAATATCTACCTAGCTCGACAACACAGCTTGCAACTGAACCTATCTTCTAAGTTCCTCAATGAAAATATCTTCCAAGCTCGACAATGCAGCTTGTAATTGAACTTATCTTCTAAGCTTCTCAATGAAAATATTTTCCAAGCTCGACAATGCAGTTTACAATTGAACTTATCTTCCAAGCTTCTCAATGAAAATATCTACCAGGTTTGACAAATCATTTTGTCATTCCCAAGAACGACTCAACAACTTGTCAGATAAAAAACTATTTCCCGGGATGCTTCTCGGAGAAATCGTGGAAAGCTTGATAAATCATTTTGTCAATGTAAGCTGTGATAACCCGAATTTTCGAAAATAATTATAATAAGAATTTAATATAGAATAATTCTTATTATGATTCGAGTTTGCATATATATGATAATATATATATATATATATATATATATATATATATCTGTGTGTGTGTTATATTTATGTGATTTATTTGGTGAGCTTAATATGTATATATACATAAATATTAAATATATACATAGATTCAGAATGAATGAGTTACTAGTTAATAATCGTAACGATCGCGAGCCGTGGGTAGCTTGGTAATTCAAACTAATGGATATTATTGAATAAATTAGACTTTTATTAATAATATTATGTGTTAAGCATTTAAAGGTTATAATATGACCTAGATTATGTGTAGGCGATGATTAGTAAGTATGAAAGTTTTCGTATAAGCTAATTTGGTGGTTTCGAGAAATGTCACTAGAGTACTATTTATTGGATTAAATAAATGGTTGATGGATAATAATATTGAACGAGTTATTTGTTGTAAAGATGCTAACCCAAATTATGGGCGAGATATATGTGTGATGATGTAGATGATTATGAGGAGTCAATCGTGAAGAGCAGCGATCGCGGATCGTGAATACCCTTTTAATTTGGGTTTATTAATATTATTGAATGGATTAAATATTATTCTTATGTGATGTTCTTTAAGGTTATTTTATAACGTGGATGATGTCAATGTACGAATTTTTATGCATTGTTGAAATGTAGAAGTGAATTATTGATTTCGCAAAAAATCGCAAAATCACTATTTGCGGGAACAGTTCTCGAGGCACTATTCACGCCCAAATATTTTTACGTTTTTTTTCGATTTCTATTAATTTTATTAAGACATGTGTTAGGTTTGTATAACGCGAACATGCAATCAAATTACATTAATAAAGCAGAAGCGCGATAAAATCAGATTTTAAAATTTTATACAAACCATCACCATGATCTTTCTTTGTGCACAATTATTAATTAAACGAAAGAGATGGAGAATAAGAATTATACCCTAGTAGAATTCTAGCTTCCTCAGGTACAGGTTCACCTCCAATTCCTTCGCGTTCTCCTTGAATTCCACCGATTAAATTCCTTCCTTTGATCAACGTTAGCCACCCAAGTGTTTGGCCTCTAGAGGTGATCCACCAAGGAATAATACTTGTTCAAGAAGATGGGTGTTGGCAAAACCCTAGTTTCTATCTCTATAGAAATTGTAAGTACTCTCTACAATTCTTATGCAAGAGTGTGTAACCCTAATCTATGATAAGACTTCTCTTATTTATAGATGTAGGAAAACCATTCCCTAAACTATTTAGGATTAGGGTTTCTATTCTAATTAAACTCCTTTAATTAAATTAAACTCCTAATCTAATTAGGAATTCATGTGAGAGTACTTCTATTAATTAATTCCCAATCCCTATTAGGATTTAAATAATAGTAATAGTAATAATAATAATAAGACTCCTCTTATTAATTTATATTTAATATTTCTAAAATATTAAATAATAAATATTAAGCTATTTAATGTATTCTATCTCCATAGATTAAATTAAATACATTTAACTTATTATTACAATTATGCCATTTACTTCTTAAATAAATATTTTTCTTTTGCGGTGTGACCCTTTAGGTTCTCCATATTAAACCGGTTGTGAATAAATCAATTAGAACAATTCTAATCTTATTTAAATAAATAAATTAAACTATTTAATTCATTTAAATAAATAATATTTATTCTACAATAAGGGTAAGCTCCCTTAGCGATCAACAACTTTCTAGATAATATAGATTTCAACATTAATCATAAAAGAACCTTTCAGTGCATAGTTACCGTACAATTCAATCCTTCTACCATACAATGTCCCAATTAAATATAAGACATGGAATTACTGTCAAGTCTTATTTTATTTAATTATACGTATTTCGATTCTCAAATACACAACTCTAAATAATGCAAATTAGAAACTCTTTTCTAATTTCATTCTGCCTTGGCCAAGGACTACTGAGTTGTCATTTATCGAATCACATAGGACATTCACATCCTTTACTAGACGTGGTAGATTCTTTGTTGATCATTCACCTATCTCCATGTACAACTTATTATACCCAATCATACCCTTTGTTATACCCTAAAGGTCTTAAGGGACATGTCAAAGTATAACTCATCATACACAAGATACTATGATGATCTCAAGTCCAAGGATCACTTGTACTACTATTACTAGAGGAATTCCTATTGACAGGCGAGTAAAACTCCATTAGGTATTCCTTAGTGAGCCACGTTCAGTGAACTTATTCTCTAATAAGCACCTACAGACTTGCATTAGTGTCTCCACACAAATGATTATGAGATCAATCATCCTCTTCTTAAGAGCAAGCAACGTATGTACTAATCTATCCGGATTCACTAATCCCCTTTTTAGTAATCCAACGATTATGAATGATTTTAGTTTGTAAGCTATCTAGAATTTAGATCTCATTAGCATGATCACCATCATGATTCTAAAAACAATGCTCAAAACTATGGGTTTATCACATTTAATATAATATCACTATGTAGATAATATAAAATGCCTTTAATAACCGAATAAGATTACAAAGTATATGCTACATCATATTAAATATGATTGGCTTGAGTGCATACTACTTTCAACATGTACGCGAAGGAATAATTTTTTCAATTGTCATAAATTTTATTTGAGATGATACATGATTTTATCCGTATCCAAAATGTACTATATGGGTGTTCCGAATATATGGACAAATCCCATAATAATTATTTTTACCCACCCTAATAATTTATGGGATAACCCATTTTAATTTTGGGTAGAGTTATTAAGTAAATTGGGTACAAAAGTGGGAGTATTCGGGTATGGAAGAGACCAATCGGGTGTTATAATTTGTGTGTGTTGCTGATATGGGGAACCAACCTAACCCATCAACCAATCAAATGAGAGAATGAATGGAAGTATCGGCATCATGTTGCTTAATGCAAGGGCCTAGGCCGTGATAACCCAAAGGAGGGACATTATTCTTGGATGAGAAACCCACTTCCCCTCTCCCCATTGCATCCGTTACACTCCTCTTCCTCCCCATTCAAGCTCAGCCATTCCTCTTCTCCCACTCCTTTTCCAAGTTGATTCCTTGTTGCTGTAAATAGTAGTGTAGGAAAAGAAGAAAGAGAGAGATGCAGTAGAGAGAGAAGGGAGAAGGAGGAAGAAGTTATAGGGAGAGAAGAAGAACAAAAAGAAGAAGAAGAAGGATAGAGTTGCAGGAGGAGAAGATGAAAAACAAGGAAGAAAGTGAAGGAAGAAGTGGCACGGGTGAAACGGAAGAAGAAGAAGGAGCTCGGGAGGAAAGCTAGAAGAGGTAGAGAAGAAGCCCTAGAAAACCTTCATAACCTTCAAGAAGTAAGAATCAAGAGGTAACCACCCTCTACAAGCTCACTTCCTCTATTTTTCGAGTTTCTTGAGTTTTAAGCTCATCCGATGGGTTTTGACTTTTCTGGAGTTTTTGGTTGTTGTTTTTGTTTGTGATTGTTTATATATGTTGTTAAGAGATTATTTAAACCATTAATAACACGAAAGTAGAACAAGAACAAAGAAAAATATGTACCTTTGCTTAAAGAGGACGAACATTGGACAAAAATGGAACTTTAGATCTTCGGACAAATTTTAGAGGATTTGGAACTTAGATTCCGTATTGTTTTAAGTTGTTTGAAGTTATTGAAGTGTAGTTCCATGGGTTACAAAGCTAACCTTACTGGAACGGATTAAAAAGAAGTTAAAACGAAGATTTGGTAATGATTCTAGTGAAGAACACCAAGAACACGAAAATATAACATGAGTTGATACTTTGGCCTAAGATTTTGCCATGTTAATGTTAATGGGTAGCTTTAAATTTTTGATATGTTGTATCTCTATGTCTTAGGAGTCCATAGAGTCCGAAACGGACCAATTTGAACGTGTATATAAGGAGTTATGGTGGTTGGAAGCAAGATAGGTTAAGAAAACCAAAAACAGAGCATAAAACCGAGTTTGGGCGTATAGACGCTGGCTTTACGCTGGAGCTACTGACTTGGGTGCATATATGCCGGTCACAGGCAAATTTTGTGCGTATATACGCCAGGCCAAAGTTAGGCCAGAGTTAGCTTTGACCTCATGTAGTAAAATAGGCATAACTTTCTCGTACGAACTCCGATTGAGGTGATTCAAGATGATTCGGAAAGAGAAAGAGTAGACCTATAATTTTCTTTTAATAATTTTTAACATTTGAGGTGGGGATTAGTTCCCAAATTGGCCATCTTTAGGACTGATTTGCAGTTAGAGACAATCGGAGGGCGTCGGACATGCGCGTGTGCAACGTGCAATGTTTTCGACGCTATGTTATGATGTTTTAAGTTTTAAAATATGAATGTTATAAATGATAATGATACTTAGCATTATTCAATTAGTATTAGATAAGTCGAATGAGTGTGCTAAGCATACACAAGTCCGTGTCGGTTAGGCGTTCGAGTAGACAAGTTTCTGTAAAAGATATACGAGGCAAGTCTTCTAACCTTGTTACATTTAAGCAAGTCTATTACATCTTGCTATCAATTATTGTGATGTTATTGCTTCTTGTTCAGCATAACTTAAGAAATGAATCATTATTCATATATTGTTTATTCGAGCGTAAAATGTTGTGTCAAACCAAATTATTTTGGTACGACATCTTATACTGAGAAATGGAACACCTTAATGTAAAGTGGACTAAAACACCTTGATATAAGGTACTGGTAAATGTTGATTATATATCGACACAAAATTTTAGGATCATATGCATACTCCTAGGATATTGGTTAGGCTGATCCCTAACCAGATATCTGAAATCAAGCGGTTCTAAGTCATCGAAGACTGATATAACTAATTGAAATATATGGTTCATATACAGAACCCTCAGTTATACATCATTGACATCTTTCAAATCAAACACATTGTGTTTACGTTTTTAAATGAACTTGTTGAGCATTTGTAGCCCATTCTTGTATATATCTTCTTTTGCAGTTTTAAATGATAATCCCGGCACTTTTGGGACAGACAAAGGAAAAGGACATGTTAATTAGTTTTAAGTACTGTTTTAAATAATTCAAGCCTTTTATAATGCTTTGTTGTAATAACTTAGTACTGAGAACTATGTAACCGAACTTAATGATATGAAATATATTATCATCCTTTATTATATCGAATGCGTTATACTCTGATCTTTACTTTGTTTAACATAGTTGTACTAAGTAAATACAGTATCTAAATGAACTATACATCTGAATGAGGGTATTTGAATGATATTGAAAGTCCTATAAGCTCTGAGGTTACACTTAATGAGTGCCGGTAAGGTGCCATCTTAACCGAAATGTGCCCCTCAGTTCTATGGAAAATTTTATCGTTAATACTGTGAATGTCAGATAGATAGGGAATATCGATATGAAAGTGGAATTCATGAGATATGAATCTATACATCCAAGTGAGGGTATCCAAATACAGATAACGTTTTGGCAAGAATTATCATTTGTTATGGGATACTGTGAACCTTGGATCGATAGAAGTCATATATTATTAAATATTTATAGTTGTATAGTTTCACGTGAACACCATATCTGCTACACGGAGTGTAGAGAATTTAGGGGCGTCACAAGTTGGTATCAGAGTTGTAGATTATAGCTTTAAGGTAGTTAGGAAATACCTCAGGATATAGTCTTTGAGTCCGTAAAATACTTAATTATACATAAAATAATATTAAAAGCTTTATATTATATGTATATTTATTTCGCTATAATACTAAACAACTAAAATTCTTTTGTAGGATGTCAAAGACAAATTGGAATGACCTCCTAGTTATAAATCAACCCATGGTAAGGTGGCTATCAGAGAGTGAGTCAGAAGAAGATCCAGAAGAGATATATCCCGCACTAGGGACACCAGAGGAGGAGGACCCAGAGGAGGAAGAACTCCTACATAACCAGGAGATACTAGATGCTGAGGAGGCTGAACATCCTATAGATGGACAGCCAGTGAAAGTAGTATGCACACAAGCCAATCATATTTGATATGATGTAGCATATACTTTGTAATCTTATTCGGTTGTTAAAGGCATTTTACATTATCTACATAGTGTTGTTATATTAAATATGATAAACCTATAGTTTTGAGCAATGCTTTTAGAATCATGATGGGGATCATGCTAATGAGATCTAAACTCTAGATAGATCACAAACTAAAATCGTTCCTAATCGTTGGATTACTAAAAAGGGGATTAGTGAATCCGGATAGATTAGTACATACGTTGCTTGCTCTTATGAAGAGGATGATTGATCTCATAATTATTTGTGTGGATACACTAAAGCAAGTCTGTAGGTGCTTATTAGAGAATAAGTTCACTAAACGTGGCTTGCTAAGGAATACCTGATGGAGTTTTACTCGCCTGTCAATAGGAATTCCTCTAGTGATAGTAGTACAAGTGATCCTTGGACTTGAGATCATCATAGTATCTTGTGTGTGATGAGTTATACTTTGACATGTCCCTTAAGACCCTTAGGGTATATCAAAGGGTATGATTGGGTATAATAAGTTGCACATGGAGATAGGTGAATGGTCAACAAAGAATCTACCACTTCTAGTAAAAGGAGTGAATGTCCTATATGATTCGATAAATGACGACTCAGAAGTCTTTGGCCAAAGCAGAATGAAATTAGAAAGGAGTTTCTAATTTGCATTATCAGAGTTGTGCATTTGAAAATCGAAATATAATTAAATAAAATAAGACTTGACAGTAATTCCATGTCTTATATTTAATTGGGATATTAGATGGTAGAAGGATTGAATTGTACGGTAACTATTCACTGAAAGGTTCTTTTGTGATTAATATTGAAATCTATATTATCTGGAAAGTCGTTGATCGCTAAGGGGTCTTCCCTTTATTGTAGAATAAATATTATTTATTTAAATAAATTAAATAGTTTAATTTATTTATTTAAATAAGATTAGAATTATTCTAATTGATTTATTCACAACCGGTTTAATATGGAGAACCTAAAGGGTCGCACCGCAAAAGGAAAATATTTATTTAAGAAGTAAATGACATAATTATAATAATAAGTTAAGTGTATTTAATGTAGTCTATGGAGATAGAATAAATTAAATAGCTTAATATTTATTATTTAATATTTTGAAAATATTAAATATAAATTAATAAGAGGAGTCTTATTATTATTATTACTATTACTATTATTTAATTTCCTAATAGGGATTGAGAATTAATTAATAGAAGTACTCTCTCATAAATTCCTAATTGGATTAGGAGTTTAATTAATTAAATGAGTTTAATTAAAATAAAAACCCTAATCCTAAATAGTTTAGGAGGGTTCCCTATATCTATAAATAAGAGGAGTCTTATCATGATTTAGGGTGAGACAGTTACACATTCTTCCATATGAATTGGAGAGAGAGTACTTACAATTTTTATAGAGATAGAAATTAGGGTTTTGTCAACACCCATCTTCTTGAATAACTATTCTTGCTTTGTGGATCACCTCTAGAGGCCAAACACTTGGGTGGCTAACGTTGATCAAGCAAAGGAATTTAGTCGGTGGAATTCAAGGAGAACGCGAAGGAATTGGAGGTGACCTTGTACCTGAGGAAGCACGGCTCTACGAGGGTATAATTTTTATCTCAATCTCTTTCGTTTATATCGTTAATTGAGCACATAGATTGATCATGGTGATGGTTTGTATGAAAATTTTTAAAATCCGTTTTATTGCGTTTCCGCACTATTTATATAATTTGATTACATGTTCGCGCTATATACAAACCTAACAGTGGTATCAGAGCCTAATCTTATGCTAATTATCGATTTTGATGATTCCATGTGTGTAAGGTATGCGATTGGATCGAAAATTTTTGGGCAGAATCTGTTTTTCTGAATCTGCTACGTGGCGCAACTGTGCCGTTTCCAGTTCATTCTGGAGCGCAGCTGCGCCTAAACCCAGAAAGTCGTTTTTGGGGTTCAGCGCAGCTGCGCCGTTTCCCAGTTCATTCTGGGCGCAGCTACACCGGACAGCAGAATCCGAAAAATAATTTTTCCTTCAATTAAAATAAATGGTTTATTTAATTGATATAAGTTTGGAATAAAGGAATTTATTCACATATGGAATAGGATTCCATGTTTCCTTAAAAATAAAGATGTTTATTTTGATAAGGAATATGATTCAACATATTTTATTTTCCAACAATTTTAAGTTAAAATAAAAGAGTTTGTTTTGAACTTGAAATTAGATTCCATGTTAATTGAAATAAAAGAGTTTATTTTGATTTGGAATTTGATTAAAAATAAAGGAGTTTATTTTTATTCAAAATTGGATAAAATAAAATAAATAAGTTTATTCTGATTTAAATTTTGATTAGAATAAAGGAGTTTATTTTTATTTCAAAATTGAATTTCTAGTAAACTTTTAATTGCCCATTAAATGATATCAATGCATATATGGAATGGTTTTATTATTCATGAGATGAATATTATTTATTGATACATATAGAGATATGTATGATAATAAATATGGATTGATTATGGACTACTGACCAATGTGTGATTGGATTTATTTTAGTGGATGCTTGAATGAATGCTTTTTTATAAATAGGGTATGCGTACCTCGTCTTCTCTAATTTTTCTTAATGTAAATTCTATCTCCCTCCTATGTACTTCCCCTTGACTGCTGATCAAGCTTTTTATTTATTGTAAGTAGTTTATGTAATAGGTTTACTTAGAATTACTTGAAGAATTGTAGACAAAGGAGCAAGGAGCGCTTGAAGACCCGTTTGTAATGGAGCCCGGGTTTAAATGTAATAGTTATATTTAAATTTTGTTCTTGCACCCTAGGTTTGACCTTTTGGTTCACTTGGTGGCTCTAGTGAACCAAACTAGAATAAAAGTTCATAATCACTCCGGGTAGAATATAGTATTCTATACGTGCATGATTATTATATATACATATATATATTATATTATACAACATGCTTCGCATGTTAAATAATATGACGCATATTTTATATATATATATGTGCATACGCGCTAAACAAGATGAGACAAATAATAACAAACCCCTCAAAGAAATTATATTAAGTCCTAAACGTTCAAAGATATTTGGAATATCGAACGTCGCCTTCTAGCATGGTAAAGCAATAGAGTATTAAATATTTAATATAAGTTTGTTGTGTCACCACAAGGCAAGTATTAAATATTTAAGATGTTGCATTATCACATTTAATGCTTATTAAAGAATTGAACATTACTGTTTTGTTGTGTCACCATAGGGACGGTATTTTTCTCTTCACATATATGGAAGTACTAGGTTGGACTTAACTTAGATAATTTTGATTCGGATGTGTCACCACTTGATCAAAATAATCTAAGAGGCAAAATACAAGGAGTTACATAGTGATGTAATTAACAATGGTTGTCTACCTATTTATTTATATATCATTTGTTGTGTCACCACAAGGCTATATATATTTGAAATGAGATCATTATTCTCACTAGTAAATCTTTAATTAGAATTGCTGAACTATATATTGAAGATAATATGGTTTGATGAAAATAGGGAGGTACCAATTTAAAATAAAGACCTAATTTATTTTGGTAATTAATTAAGAAATGAATGTATGCTAAAATGTTGATAAATTACAAATTCATTTACAGAATTTTACAATATCTAATTTACTATCACTGCGGAGCATATTAGATGCTAATTAACCGGACCAAATTAAAAGGACTGCTTAAAGAATTTGAGAATAGTTCTCAAGGTTGAAAAGCTATCTTATGTCCTTAATATGTCTATCCCTGCAATGGTTGCAGATAATGCCTTAGAGGAAGAGATTGCTACTTTTAAAAAGTAGCAAGATGATGTACAGTTGACTCAATGCATCATGCTCGCATCCATGAGTAACGAGCTTCAGCGTCAGTATGAAACTATGGATGCTCCTACTGTACTCCGGCACCTTCAAGGAGTTGAAGGGTGAGGAAAGTATGACTATTAGATATCAGATATCTAAGGAACTTTTCCGATCTAGAATGATCGATGGCACTACAGTACAGACATATGCCCTAAAATGATCAATCTGATTGAATAATTGGGACAACTGGGTTTTAATGGATGGAGAGTTGATCCAAGATTTGATCTTGTAATCACTTTCGGACTCTTTTTCACAAATTCTTGTGAATTTCCACATGAACAAGCTATATGTCAGCATGCCTGAGTTGCTTAAACATGTTGAAAACTGTAAAGAGTTACTTTTCAACCAAGAAAGACCAAGTCTTACTGGTAGATGATTCTTCCAGGAAGCGGAAGAGGGCCAAAGGATCTTCTTAAAAGAAGAGCAATTCAAAGAAGGTATATGGAAAGGCAAAAACAAAGGGCACTAAGAACAAAACTGATGCAGATAGCAAAGGAGTTTGCTTCCACTATAATAAGCCTAGATACTGGAAAGGAAACTGTAAGGAGAATCTTACAGAGGCTAACCAAAAGAAGCTTAGTGAAGCTTCGGTTACAGATATAGGATTGTTCATGATTGAAATAAATCTTTCTGTAAGTCAAGGTTCTACTTGGTAATTGGATATCGGCTGTAGTTCTCACAAATGCAGAGACTAAGCAGAAGTAGAAAGCTAAACAAAGAGTAAGTAATCTTACGTGTGGAGAATGGAGCAATGGTTGCTACATTAGTCATAGGAACTTATAGTTTAGCGTTGCCTACAGGCAAGTCTATTAAGTTAATAAGTTGTTATTATGTTCCAGTTCTCTTTAGAAACATTATTACTTCCATTGTTGGACAAGGAAGGTTTTAGTATTATATTTACGAACAATTGTTGTTCTATTTATAATGATAATGTTTTGTTTGAAACTGGAAGATCACTTTATGGACTTTGTAAACTTGACTTACATGAAAAATATTTTTGCAAATTGAACAAACTAGTAAAAGAAAAGGAGATGATAATTCAAAGAATTGAATATGTGTATTTGATGAAATATAAGTCTGAATCATTTGAAAGGTTCAAAGAATTCAGAAGTAAAATAAATTGACAAAGTATTAAGATTCTTTGATCAGATCGAGGTAGGAATACTTGTGCAATAAGTTTTTAGATCATCTCAAAATGGTATTTTATCATAATGGACACCTCCTGATACGCAATAATTGATTGGTGTATTTTAAAAAGGAGAAATTGTACCTTGTTGGACATGGTGCGGTCCATAATGATTTTTACTGACATTCTAGTATCCATCTGGGGTTATGCCCTAGAAACGGCTGCAGATCTACAAAAATAAGGTAACCTCAAAATCCAAGCCCAAGACTCCATAAAGGTTATGGATAGGAAATGATTCCTACTCTTAAGTATGTTAAGATAAGGGGTTGTCTAGCTTATGTGAAAAGGTTTCAAAGATAAATTTGGGATAAAATCTGACAAGTGCAGATATGTGGGATATCCTAAAGAAAGTTTAGGGTATTATTACTATAATCCTACACGCTGCCTTCTTAGATAAAGGTGTTTATCATTGAAGGAGCTAGTATGAGGGTAATAGATCTTGAAGGAGTTCAAGAACCACAAAGCACTTTAAGTCGAACCGAGGAACCTGTAGATAGACCTATTGTACCATAACCAAATCGTAAATCTGGAAGAGTACCGAAGATACCTGGAAGGTATGGATTCATCATAGAGGATGATGATGAGGTACGCATCATAGAGGATGATGATCCAGTTATATACGATGAGGCCATGAGTAGTAGACACTCAGAGAAATGGCAGATGGCCATGAAATCTGAAATGGACTCCATGTATGAGAACCAAGTATAGACTCTGGTTACTCCCACAAAAGGGCATAGTGCCTAGAATGTTAATATGGGTCTTTAAGAGAAAGACTGGGGCAAATGGCAAGGTGGAAACCTATAAGACCAGCCCTGTTTAAAAGTTTTTTCAAGTCAAGGAGTTGACTTTGATAAAACTTTATTACCGGGTAATGCTCAAGTCCATTTGGATTTTGCTTGTGATTGCAGCTTATTACGAAATCTGGCAAAATGGATGTGGAGACATCCTTCCTCAATAAAGACTTGAGGAGAATGTATGTATGGTACAGCCAGAGGAATTTGTTTCAAAGGTTGAAGCAAATCGCCTTTTAAGCTACAATGATCCAAAGATGGATTGAAGCAAGCTTCTCAAAGATGGAACATTCATTTTGATGAGACAATCAAAAGAGTTTGATTTTATCAAAAAAATAAGAATGAACCTTGTGCGTACAAAAGGGTCAGTGGGAGCGTTGTGGCATTCCTAGTATTATATGTTGATGTACTACTGATAAGGAATAACACACCAATGCTACAATCAGTAAGGATAAAATTATCTAAACATTCCTCCATGAATGACTTGGGAGGAGCATCCTATAAATTGGGGATATAAATCTATATAGATAGATTTAAAAGGATGTTCGGCTTGACCCAATTAATGTATATTCATTCGATGTTAAAGGCGTTTAGCATGGCAAACTCCAAGAGAGGTCTCATGATGATGAGCCATGGAGTGAATCTCTCTAAAATTGTCCCCAATTGAAAGAGAGATCGCATGAGTTACTATCATGTATACAATGAATATACAAGGCTTGATGTTGATCAGTTATATTCTGGAGATGATCACTGTAAGACAGTGATCAACATCTTTAGGTACTTAACCGGTACTGAAGATGTGATCATGATTCATGATAGCTCTGAATTAAAACTAGAGGGCTAAACAGACTCAAGTTTTTTAGACTGACCAAGACGATAACAAATCCACTTAAAGGTAAATCGTTACCTTGAAAGGTGGTGCAGTGAATTGGAAAAGTTCCAAACAGCAAAACGTTACTAGTTTAGTGACAAAGACAAAGTATATAGCTGTAAATGTAGCTGCAAGTTGATTGTTTGGATGAAAAGTTCATTACAGAACAAGGAATAGTTCCTAAGTCTCATCTTGGATTCAAACATATGTTGCGGCACTTTCATTTGATTAGTGGAATCAT
This sequence comes from Aralia elata, assembly GCA_034770075.1. Lineage (NCBI taxonomy): Eukaryota > Viridiplantae > Streptophyta > Magnoliopsida > Apiales > Araliaceae > Aralia > Aralia elata. The sequence goes on from JAVJAP010000111.1 coordinate 136,634, forward strand.
TGAAAGAGGAGAAGTCACTATAGAGATAGTGGACTCTCAAGAGCAACATTGCATATCCATTTACTGAAGCTTTATCCAAATAGCAGGATGATCGTCACTTAGAGAAGAAGGGTATTAGATACCATGACAATTGGCTTTAGTGCAAGTGGGAGATTGAAAGTAGTATGCACACAAGCCAATCATATTTGATATGATGTAGGATATACTTTGTAATCTTATTCGGTTGTTAAAGGCATTTTACATTATCTACATGGTGCTGTTATATTAAATGTGATAAACCCATAGTTTTGAACAATGCTTTTAGAATCGTGATGGGGATCATGCTAATGAGATCTAAATTTTAGATAGCTCACATACTAAAATCGTTCCTAATCGTTGGATTACTAAAAAGGGGATTAGTGAATCCGGATAGATTAGTACATACGTTGCTTGCTCTTACGAAGAGGATGATTGATCTCAAAATCATTTGTGTGGAGACACTAAAGCAAGTTTGTAGGTGCTTATTAGAGAATAAGTTCACTGAACGTGGCTCACTAAGGAATACCTAATGGAGTTTTACTCGCTTGTCAATAGGAATTCCTCTAGTGATAGTAGTACAAGTGATCCTTGGACTTGAGATCATCATAGTATCCTGTGTGTGATGAGTTATACTTTGACATATCGATCCCTTAAGACTCTTAGCGTATATCAAAGGGTATGATTGGGTATAATAAGTTGTACATGGAGATAGGTGAATGGTCAACAAAGAATCTACCACTTCTAGTAAAAGGAGTGAATGTCCTATGTAATTCGATAAATGACGACTTAGAAGTCTTTGGCCAAAGCAGAATGAAATTAGAAAGGAGTTTCTAATTTGCGTTATCAGAGTTGTGCATTTGAGAATCGAAATACATATAATTAAATAAAATAAGACTTGACAATAATTCCATGTCTTATATTTAATTGGGACATTGTATGGTAGAAGGATTGAATTGTACTATAACTATTCACTGAAATGTTCTTTTGTGATTAATGTTAAAATCTATATTATCTGGAAAGTCGTTGATCGCTAAGGGGGATTACCCTTATTGTAGAATAAATATTATTTATTTAAATAAATTAAATAGTTTAATTTATTTATTTAAATAAAATTAGAATTGTTCTAATTGATTTATTCACAACCGTTTTAATATGGAGAACTTAAAGGGTCACACCGCAAAAGAAAAATATTTATTTAAGAAGTAAATGACATAATTATAATAATAAGTTAAGTGTATTTAATTTACTCTATGGAGATAGAATAAATTAAATAGCTTAATATTTATTATTTACTATTTTGGAAATATTATATAAATTAATAAGATGAGTCTTATTATTATTATTATTACTATTACTATTATTTAATTCCTAATAGTGATTGAAAATTAATTAATAGAAGCACTCTCTCATAAATTCCTAATTGGATTAGGAGTTTAATTAATTAAAGGAGTTTAATTAAAATAAAAACCCTAATTCTAAATAGTTTAGGAGGGTTCCCTATATCTATAAATAAGAGGAGTCTTATCATGATTTAGGGTGAGACAGTTACATACTCTTCCATATGAATTGGAGATAGAGAGTACTTGCAATTTCTATAGAGATAGAAACTAGGGTTTTGCTAACACCCATCTTTTTGAATAACTATTCTTCCTTGGTGGATCACCTCTAGAGGCCAAACACTTGGGTGGCTAACGTTGATCAAGCAAAGGAATTTAGTCGGTGGAATTGAAGGAGAACGTGAAGGAATTGGAGGTGAACTTGTACCCGAGGAAGCACGGTTCTACGAGGGTATAATTTTTATTTCTATCTCTTTCGTTTATATCGTTAATTGAGCACATCGATTGATCATGGTGATGGTTTGTATGAAAAATTTTAAAATCCGTTTTATTGCGCTTCTGCACTATTTATGTAATTTGATTGCATGTTCATGCTATATACAAACCTAACAGCTAGTAGATCCTAATCCTGATGAGGAGATTGGAGCGAGTCAGATGATGAGTATCGATAGACACAAGGAGATAGTTGCAGGGTTAGTACAGCAGTCCACCGAGGACCTAGAGGCTGCCAACTTTCGAACATATGTAGCTGAAGGTTTGTTGGAGAGTGAGAGGGATAACACTCGTCGTCTTAGGACACTCCTCCAGAGTGCTCAGAAGGAAAGGCAAGATGCACATATGCATTTATACCGAGCTCACAAGGGATGCCAGGATACATTTGAAGGCCTAGCGTCGGGTGCTTAGGTATCCCGTAGAGGAGAGGAAGGTAGATTATATGATAGATAGATCAGTGGTGTGACACCCCCAAATCCGGGTACTTCGTTTCCTCAGGATTTGGTGTTCACTATCCAAAAATATCAACCTGTGACACCCCCAAATCCGGGTACTTCGTTTCCTCAGGATTTGGTGTTCACTATCCAAAAATATCACATCACATCTAACTACCCATTCAAATATAAATGAAAATACTTGAATAGAAATAGAAATCTCCCATTAAAGGGTTACAATATCTTTAACAAACAAATCCCAGGTCGTCTAACCTTAATAATACATAAATGCGGAAACATAAAATAAGTCTATTACATAATCATCACTTTAACACATATAACAAGTCTTCATCACTTGTTTGCTTTGCCTTTGCCCTTACTAGTGGACGGCTCATCATTTCTCTCAACTTTAGCTGCAATGTTATTATGCAAGAGTGAGCAATGATTGCCCAACAAGTATAACAACAACAGTAATAATAACATGCGAAATAATTAACGGATATCGAATAATTGAAGATTTAGCTTTTGAGTCAAGAAGGTAAAACAAGATTCAAAAGAACGTCTGAGGGTCTTAAGACCACGAACTATGTCCCAGGTTGTCAAGTATTCCTACTTTAAACCTTTAACAGTCGTAAGACTATATGGACCTTGCTTCTCGTACTCAGGGGATCAGCCCTTTGTACCATGTATGTGCACAACATCTGAACGCTAACGCGTAAATAAATCCCCTATATTAGGGTTGTTCATCTCAGTTTGACATCGGAGTCCGCACCAAAGGAAGTTTGGTTTGGATTTACTACAATAACGTTTCTAGAATTTAGAACGCTCATCAACTATGAACTAGTCGAATCAAAAAGGGTTCGCTAGTCAATCAAGGTTCAAAAAGGTGTAATTCGAGAATCAAAACTAAATCTCACAAAAGGTACGATTGAATACGTTCTATATAACTGAAGCATTACAAAGAGGAAATTAAAAACGTCTCATTGAATCCATGAAATGGAATGGAATAGAAACATTAACTTGCTCAAGAAGTAATAGCATTATGAAGCTTGTATTCTATGATAATGAAATTTAGAATCTTGCGTAAACGTAAAAGTAAGGATAAGATACTTGCCTCGTGCGTAGACTATAAATTTAATACTCACGTTCTCTAATCAACCTATACATTCCGTTTATAAAACAGTAACAATAATTAGTTACAGTATTATAGACACATCAAAACTCATTCTCATCTAAAATTTCTATTTTAATAGCTCAGTTGACACCGAACAATCAATGGGCTTATGCTACCACCTTTCACAGTAATTTAACATTCATTTTATACATTAGCCTAAGCTTTAGGCATAACCACGATTTCATACCATGATCACAAAGAAAGAATAAATTTTTTTTTTATTTCTCGCTGGGGCGGGAAAACTCTTCACAAAAATCTCGCCGGGGCGAGCTCTCGCTGGGGCGAGAAATTGCTTCACAAAACTCTCGTCGGGGCGAGCTCCCCGCCGGGGCGAGAAATTGCTTCACAAAATTCTCGCCGGGGTGAACTCCCCGTCGGGGCGAGAGATCCCTTCACAAAATTCTCGCCGGGGCGAGAATTACGAAATCCAGTTTTTGCAGTTCGCGAAGAACGCAGAAACAGGCCAAAAATTTCCCATTTTGTTATTCGTACATCAAATTAAACATGCCCAATTATCAAATATGGTATGAAATCAAAACCCATTCCATAAACAATGATTTTAGCATCACAAATAATCTATACAACCTAATTAAAGACCAAAAATCTAACTGTTCATACTTATTATGAAGTTTTGATACAGTTAACAAAATTAATCGCAGTAAATTCATTTCTTAACCAAATCAATCCGTTTAAGTTTCATTCTTTTCATTTTTACATGCATAGACATATTCAGTAATCAATTTAACCAATTAACATGTAAATCAAGTACCAATTTTGTACATTTAAACCATGTTCATAAGTAACTACTCTGTAATTTCAGAACTTGTAATTAAAGCATGATTTCATGAATTTAACTACTCTAAATCATATAATAGCAATACAAAACACATCAAAGCATACTTACAATCATCTAATATCAATTTATTAAAAGTTTGGCCATAGAATTTACTATATAGAGAACTCAGAAGCATACATTCATGGAATAAAATTTGGAAGAACATAAATCAAAGTTGAATTTAAGGAATTTACCTTGATTGGTGGTTTAGATTGCTAGAAATCCTTCTTTAATTCTCCAAACTACTTTGTAGATCACAATTTTTCTCAAGTTTTTCTCTCTGTGTTTGCTAAGTTGGCTTAGAAAATAATACCTTAATAAGAGTACGTGAGATTTAAATCTGACTAATGGTGTCAGTTAATCCCATAATGGGTTAACTGACATCAACCCCCATTAGGGCCTCGTTTGGCTAGCTCTTTATTCTTCCTTATAGTTTATTTTAATAACTAGCTTATTACATAGTTTCATGTCACACTTTAATCAACTAAATAATTTAATAAAATCAAATATATAAAACAGAATAATTCTACATTAAATCACATAGTCATATAAATAAAATTCTCATTTATTAATAATGACAATTTACTAATTCTCTAATTAATAATTAAATTAATTAGGAATAACATTATACTCATTTAAATAATATATTTAATCAAATAAATTCAATTAAACACATATTTTAAATATAAAAATTCTCTACATTAATATAATTAATGTAACACATATAATTAAATTAATCTACCACAAATTCATCGATTAATTAATTAACTCAGGAATTAAATCATCGAAAAATATTTATTTAATTCAATAAATATTTAAAATAAGTTACAAAAATTTTCGTTCGTCACAAGTGGTCTGTCATATGGTCCAGGATGCTTATAAGGAGACACGTGATCGTTCAGTCTAGTTTAGTACTTAAGTTTATTTTCTATAGTTTGTATTATAAAGATTTTGGGTTGTAAAATAGGGAATCTTTGTACTAACTAGTGGTAGTATAAACCACTAATCAAATATGTAACCGTTCTGCATGTGATATACAAATTGTGTTTGTACAAATCAAATTGTTAATTCTATGTGTAGTATATACTTGTATTTATACTTGTCTTTTCTTTATTTTTAGAATCATGACATCAGGACGAAGAAACCAGACCGGAAATGAGACTAATGAACCAAACCCCACCCAACAACTAGTAGACTTACTATTAGGAGCCTTACAAGGTCATCCACCACACAAGCCCAACATAAATAATCCACATAGGTCATCATTTAAAGACTTTAAAACAGTCAGCCCACCTGAGTGCAAGGGAACTGTGGATCCAGTTGAAGCCCAAACTTGGGTAACTGAAATAGAAAAGTTCTTCACTATAACAAACGTAAGTGAGGAACAAAAGACAATCTTTGCTACCTTTTTCCTAAAAGGTGAGGCAAACTTCTGGTGGGAAACAACAAAAACCAGGGCCAATGAAGGGGTAATTCCTTGGGTAAGATTCAAAGATCTATTCTTTGAAAATTACTTTCCACAAACCATGCAAGACCGAATGGAGGTTAAATTTTTAGAACTAAAACAAGGGAAAATGACTGTATCTCAGTATACAACCAAGTTTAACGAATTATCTCGTTTTGTCCCACATCAAGTAAACTCTGAGACAAGAAAAACTAGGAGATTTGAGGAAGGGTTGAAACCTCAGATAAGGAGTAGGATATCAATCTTCCAGTTGAAGACGCTTTCAGAAATTCTTGAGAAGGCTATCATAGCCGAGACCGAGAATGAAAATCTTCTCAAATTCCATAAGGAGAAGTGGAGTTAGAATGAAGAGGGAAAATTCAAAGGAGAAATCAGTAAAGGGGGTAATAATAACAACAAGAGGAAGTGGGATACCACTTTTTCTACTAAGTTTGGGAAAAAAAGGGAATAATTACAATAACAACAACACTGCCAACAGAAACCAGAATAACAAGATGGAACGTTGTGTCACATGTGGAAATAACCATCTGTGAGTATGTCGTAGGAAGGTGGTTACCTGTTACAGCTGTGGTCAGAAGGGACATTATTCCAATGATTATCCCAAGAAGAGTACTAATAACACCAATCAGGGTAATCAGAATTATAAGTGTTATAATTGTGACGCAACAGGTCATATATCTAGAAATTGTCCAAAGAATAGGAACCAAACCGGGGGAGGAAATCAAACCACAAACAACACCCTCAATCCAATAGTAGCAGGAGCTGGAAGTCAGAGTCGTCCAACCACCAGAACATTTAATATGACGATGAGGGTGTTAGGTTTGTATATAGCGCAAATCATGCAATCAAATTACATAAATAGTGTGGAAGCGCAATAAAACGGATTTTAAATTTTTTCATACAAACCATCACCATGATCATCCATGTACTCAATTATTAATTAAACGAAAGAGATAAAGTATGAGAATCATACCGTTGTAGAACCATGCTTCCACAAGTACGAGTTCACCTCCAAATCCTTCGCGTTCTCCTTGAATTCCACCTATTAAATTTCTTCCTTTGATCAACGTTAGTCACCCAAGTGTTTGGCCTCTAGAGGTGATCCACTAAGAAATAATAGTTGTTCAAAAAGATGGGTGTTGGTAAAGCCCTAGTTTCTATCTCTATAGAAATTGCAAGTACTTTCTCTCTCCAATTCTTATGGAAGAGTGTGTAACTCTCTAACCCCAAATCATGATAAGACACCTCTTATTTATAGATATAGGGAACCCTCCTAAACTATTTAGGATTAGGGTTTTTATTTTAATTAAACTCCTTTAATTAATTAAATTCCTAATCCAATTAGGAATTTATGTGAGAGTACTTCTATTAATTAATTCCCAATCCCTATTAGGATTTAAATAATAGTAATAGTAATAATAATAATAAGACTCCTCTTATCAATTTATATTTAATATTTCTAAAATATTAAATAATAAATATTAAGCTATTTAATTTATTCTATCTCCATAGATTAAATTAAATACACTTAACTTATTATTACAATTATGCCATTTATTTCTTAAACAAATATTTTTTATTTGTGGTGTAACCCTTTAGGTTCTCCATATTAAACCGGTTGTGAATAAATCAATTAGAACAATTCTAATTTTATTTAAATAAATAAATTAAACTATTTAATTCATTTAAATAAATAATATTTATTCTACAATAAGGGTAAGCCCCCTTAGCGATCAACGACTTTCCAGATAATATAGATTTCAACATTAATCACAAAAGAACCTTTCAGTGGATAGTTACCGTACAATTCAATCCTTCTACCATACAATGTCCCAATTAAATATAAGACATGGAATTACTATCAAATCTTATTTTATTTAATTATATGTATTTCGATTCTCAAATGCACAACTCTGATAACGCAAATTAGAAACTCCTTTCTAATTTCATTCTGCTTTGGCCAAAGACTTCTGAGTCGTCATTTATCGAATCACATAGGACATTCTCTCCTTTTACTAGAAGTGGTAGATTCTTTGTTGATCATTCACCTATCTCCATGTATAACTTATTATACCCAATCATACCCTTTGATATACCCTAAAGGTCTTAAGGGACATGTCAAAGTATAGCTCATCATACACAAGATACTATGATGATCTCAAGTCCAAGGATCACTTGTACTACTATCACTAGAGGAATTCCTATTGACAGGCGAGTAAAACTCCATTAGGTATTCCTTAGCGAGCCACGCTCAGTGAACTTATTCTCCAATAAGTACCTACATACTTACTTTAGTGTCTCCACACAAATGATTATGAGATCAATCAACCTCTTCCTAAGAGCAAGCAACGTATGTACTAATCTATCCGGATTCACTAATCCCCTTTTTAGTAATCCAATGATTAAGAACGATTTTAGTTTGTGAGCAATCTTGAATTTAGATCTCATTAACATGATCACCATCATGATTCTAAAAGCATTGCTCAAAACTATAGGTTTATCACATTTAATATAACAACACTATGTAGATACTATAAAATGCCTTTTAAGAAAATCAATTCTTTTATTAATAAATGAATAAGATTACAAAGTATATGCTATATCATATCAAATATGATTGGCTTGTGTGCATACTACTTTCAATCGCCCACTTGCACTAAAGCCAATCGCCATGGTATCTTATACCCTTCTTCTCTAAGTGACGATCATCCTGCTGTTTGGATAAAGCTTCAATAAATGGATATGCAATGTTGTTCTTGAGAGTCCGCTATCTCTATAGTGACTTCTCCTCTTTCAATGATTATACTAATCAAATGAAAGTGCCGCAACACATGTTTGAATCCAAGATGAGACTTAGGAACTATTCCTAGTTCTGTAATAAACTTTTCATCCAAACAATCAACTTGCAGCTTCATTTACAGCTATATACTTTGTCTTTGTCACTAATCCAACAACTCTTTGCTGTTTGGAACCTTTCCTGTTTAGAACCTTTCCAATTCACTCCACCACCATTTAAGGTAACAATTTACCCTAAAGTGGATTTGTTATCATCCTGGTCAGTCTAAAAAACTTGAGTCTATTTAGCCCTCTAGTTTTCATTCAGATCTACCACGAATCATGATCACATCTTTAATACCGGTTAAGTACTTAAAGATGTTTATCACTGTCTTACAGTGATCTTCTCTAGAATTTGACTGATCAACATCAGACCTTATATATTCATTGCATTCATGATAGTAACTCATGCGATCTCCTTTTTATTGAGGACAATTTAAAGAGATACACTCCATAGCTCATCATCATGAGACCTCTCTTGGAGTTTGCAATGCTAAACACTTTTAGCATCGAATGAATATACGTTCATTGGGTCAAGCCGAACATCCTTTTAAATCTAATTATATAGATTTATATCCCCAATTTATAGGATGCTCCTCCCAAGTTATTCATAGAGAAATGTTTAGACAATTTTATCTTTACTGATTGTAGCATTGGTGTGTTATTCCTTATCAGTAGTATATTAACATATAATACCAAGAATGTCACAGTGCTCCCACTGACCCTTTTGTACACACTAGGTTCATTCTCGTTTTTGATAAAATCAAACTCTTTTGATTGTCTCATCAAAACGAATATTCCATCTTTGAGAAGCTTGCTTCAATCTATCAATGAATCATTGTAGCTTAAAACACAATTTGCTCTGGCTGTATCATACATATATTCTCCTCAAGTCTTCATTGAGGAAGGGCGTCTCCACATCCATTTTGCCAGATTTCGTAATAAGCTGCAATCACAAGCAAAATCCAAATGGACTTGAGCATTACCCGGTAATAAGATTTTATCACAGTCAACTCCTTGTCTTGAAAAACCTTTTAAACAGGTCTGGTCTTATAAGTCTCCACCTTGCCATTTGCCCCAGTCTTTCTCTTAAAAACCCATATTCACACTCTAGGCACTATGCCCTTTTGTGGAGTAACCAGAGTCTATACTTGGTTCTCATACATGGAGTCCATTTCGGATTTCATGGCCATCTGCCATTTCTCTGAGTGTCTTCTACTCATAGCGTCATCGTATATAACTGGATCATCATCCTCTATGATGCGTACCTCATCATCATCCTCTGTGATGAATCCATACCTCCCAGGTATCTTCGGTACTCTTCCAGATTTAGGATTCGGTTGTGGTACAATAAGTCTATCTACAGGTTCCTCGATTCGACTTAAAGTGCTTTGTGGTTCTTGAACTCCTTCAAGATCTATTACCCTCCCACTAGCTCCTTCAATGATAAACACCTTTATCCAAGAAGGCAGCGTGTAGGATTATAGTAATAATACCCTAAACTTTCTTTATGATATCCTATAACTCTACACTTGTCAAATTTTGTCCCAAACTTATCTTTGAAACCTTTTCACATAAGCTGGACAACTCCTTATCTTAACATACTTAAGATTAGGAATCCTCCCTATCCATAACTTTTATGGAGTCTTGGGGCCGGATTTTGAGGTTATCTTATTTTGTAGATATGCAGCCGTTTCTAGGGCATAACCCCAGATGGATACTAGAATGTCGGTAAAAATCATTATGGACTGCACCATGTCTAACAAGGTATAATTACTCCTTTTTAGATACACCAATCAATTATTGCGTATCAGGAGGTGTCCATTATGAGAAAATACCATTTTGAGATGATCTAGAAACTCATTGCACAAGTATTCCTTCCTCGATCTGATCAAAGAACCTTAATACTTTGTCAATATGTTTCACTTATGAATTCTTTGAACATTTCAAATGATTCAGACTTGTATTTTATCAAATACACACATTCAACTCTTTGAATGATCATCTCCTTTTCTTTTACTTGTTTATTCAATTTGCAAAATAATTTTCATGTAAGTCAAGTATACAAAGTCTATCAAGTAATCTTCCAGTTTCAAACAAAACATTATCATTATAAATAGAACAACAATTATTCTTAAATATAATACCAGAACCTTCCTTGTCCAACAACGGAAGTAATAATGTTTCTAAAGAGAACTGGAACATAATAACAACTTATTAACTTAATAGACTTGCCCGTAGGCTATGTTAAACTATAAGTTCCTATGGTTAATGCAGCAACCTTTGCTCTATTCCCACACATAAGATTACTTACTCTTTGTTTAGCTTTCTACTCTTGCTTAGTCTCTGCATTGGATTACATACGTGAGAACTACAGCCGGTATCCAATACCCAAGTAGAACCTTGACTTACAGAAAGATTTTTAATCATGAACAAACCTATATTTATAACCGAAGCTTCACTAAGCTTCTTCTGGTTAGCCTCTGTAAGATTCTCCTTACAGTTTCCTTTCTAGTATCTAGGCTTATTGCAGTGAAAGCAAACTCATTTACTATCTGCATCAGTCTTGTTCTTATTGCCCTTTGTTTTTGCATTATTTACCTTCTTTGAATTGTTCTTCTTTTAAGAAGATCCTTTGGCCCTCTTCCGCTTCCTGGAAGAATCATCTACCAGTAAGACTTGGTCTTTCTTGGTTAGAAAGTGACTCTTTATAGTTTTCAACATGTTTAAGCAACTCAGGCAGGCTGACATATAGCTTGTTCATGTGGAAATTCACAACAATTTGTGAGAAAGAGTCTGGAAGTGATTGCAAGATCAAATCTTGGATCAACTCTCCATCCATTAAAACCTAGTTGTCCCAATTGTTCAATCAGATTGATCATTTTAGGACATATGTCTGTACTGTAGTGCCATCGGTCATTCTAGATCGGAAAAGCTCCTTAGATATCTGATATCTAATAGTCCTACTTTCCTCACCCTTCAACTCCTTGAAGGTGCCGGAGTACAGTAGGAGCATCCATAGTTTCATGTTGACGCTGAATCTCGTTACTCATGGATACAAGCATGATGCATTGAGCCAACTGTGCATCATCTTGCTACTTTCTAAAAGTAGCATTCTCTTCCTCTGAGGCATTGTCTGCAACCATTGCAGGGATAGGCATATTAAGGACATAAGATAACATTTTCAGCCTTGAGAATTACTCTCAAATTCTTTAACCAGTCCTTTTAATTTGGTCCGGTTAATTAGCATCTAATATGCTCCGCCGTGATAGTAAATTAGACATTGTAAAATTCTGTAAATGAATTTGTAATTTAACAATATTTTAGCATACATTCATTTCTTAATTAATTACCAAAATAAATTATGTCTTTATTTTAAATTGGAACCTCACTATTTTCATCAAACTATATTACCCTCAATATATAGTTCGACAATTCTAATTAAAGATTTACTTGTGAGAATAAGGATCCCATTTTAAATGTATATAGCCTTGTGGTGACACAACAAATGATATATAAATAAATAGGTAGACAACTATTGTCAATTACATCACTATGTAACTCCGTGTATTTTGCCTCTTAGATTATTTTGATCAAGTGGTGACACATCCAAATTAAAATTATCCAAGTTAAGTCTAACCTAGCACTTCCATATATGTGAAGAGAAAAATACCGTCCTTGTGGTGACACAACAAAACAGTAATGTTCAATTCCTTAATAAGCATCAAATGTGATAATGCAACATCTTAAATATTTAATACTTGTCTTGTGGTGACACAACAAACTCATATTAAATATTTAATACTCTATTGCTTTACCATGCTAAAAGGCGACGTTCGATATTCCAAATATCTTTGAACGCTTAGGACTTAATATAATTTCTTTGAGGGGTTTGTTATTAGTTGTCTCATCTTGTTTAGCGCGCATGCACACACACACACACACACACACACACACATATATATATATATATATATAATACGCGTCATATTATTTAACATGCGAATCATGCTGTATAATATATAATATATACATAGTAAGCATGCACATATAGAATACTATATTCTACCCGGATTGATTATGGACTTTTATTCTAGTTTGGTTGACTAGAGCCACCAAGTGAACCAAAAGGTCAAACCTATGGTGCAAGAATAAAATTTAAATATAACTATTACATTTAAACCCGGGCTCCATTACAAACGGGTCTTCAAGCGCTCCTTGTTCCTTTGTCTCCAATTCATCAAGTAATTCTAACTAAACATATTACATAAACTATTTACAATAAATAGAAACCTTGATCAGCAGTCAAGGGGAATTACATAGGAGGGAGATAGAATTTTACATTAAGAAAAATTAGGGAATACGAGGTACGCAGACCCCATTTATAAAAACTCATTCATTCAAGCATCCACTAAAATAAATCCAATCACACATTGGTCAGTAGTCCATAATCAATCCCTATTTATTATCATACATATCTCCATATGTATCAATAAATAACATTCATCCCATGAATATTAAAACCATTCCATATATGCATTGATATCATTTAATGGGCAATTAAAAGTTTACTAGAAATCCAATTTTGAAATAAAATAAACTCCTTTATTCTAATCAAAATTTAAATCATAATAAACTTATTTATTTTATTTTATCCAATTTTGAATAAAAATAAACTCCTTTATTTTTAATCAAATTCCAAATCAAAATAAACTCTTTTATTTCAATTAACATGGAATCCAATTTCAAGTTCAAAACAAACTCTTTTATTTTAACTTAAAATTATTGGAAAATAAAATATGTTGAATCCTATTCCTTATCAAAATAAATATCTTTATTTTTAAGGAAACTTGGAATCCTATTCCATATGTGAATAAACTCCTTTATTCTAGGAAACATGGAATCATATTCCATATGTGAATAAACTCCTTTATTCTAAATTTATATCAATTAAATAAACCATTTATTTTAATTGAAGGAAAAATTATTTTTCGGATTCTGCTGTCCGGCGTAGCTGCGCCTAGAATGAACTGGGAAACAGCGCAGCTGCGCTGAGCCCCAAAAATGACTTTCTGGGTTTGGGCGCACCTGCGCTCCAGAATGAACTGGAGCCGGCGCAGCTGCGTCGCGTAGAAGATTCAGAAAAACAGATTCTGCCCAAAAATTTCGATCCAATCGCATACCATACACACATGGAATAACCAAAATCGATAATTAGCACAAGATTAGGCTCTGATACCACTGTTAGGTTTGTATATAGCGCAAATCATGCAATCAAATTACATAAATAGTGTGGAAGCGCAATAAAACGGATTTTAAAATTTTTCATACAAACCATCACCATGATCATCCATGTACTCAATTATTAATTAAACGAAAGGGATAAAGTATGAGAATCATACCCTTGTAGAACCATGCTTCCACAAGTACGAGTTCACCTCTAAATCCTTCGCGTTCTCCTTGAATTCCACCTATTAAATTTCTTCCTTTGATCAACGTTAGTCACCCAAGTGTTTGGCCTCTAGAGGTGATCCACTAAGGAATAATAGTTGTTCATGAAGATGGGTGTTGGCAAAGCCCTAGTTTCTATCTCTATAAAAATTGCAAGTACTCTCTCTCCAATTCTTATGGAAGAGTGTGTAACTCTCTAACCCCAAATCCTGATAAGACACCTCTTATTTATAGATATAGGGAACCCTCCTAAACTATTTAGGATTAGGGTTTTTATTTTAATTAAACTCCTTTAATTAATTAAATTCCTAATCCAATTAGGAATTTATGTGAGAGAACTTCTATTAATTAATTCACAATCCCTATTAGGATTTAAATAATAGTAATATTAATAATAATAATAAGACTAATCTTATCAATTTATATTTAATATTTCTAAAATATTAAATAATAAATATTAAGCTATTTGATTTATTCTATCTCCATAGATTAAATTAAATACACTTAACTTATTATTACAATTATGCCATTTATTTCTTAAACAAATATTTTTCTTTTGCGATGTGACCCTTTAGGTTCTCCATATTAAACCGGTTGTGAATAAATCAATTAGAACAGTTCTAATTTTATTTAAATAAATAAATTAAACTATTTAATTCATTTAAATAAATAATATTTATTCTACAATAAAGGTATGCCCCCTTAGCGATCAACGACTTTCCAGATAATATAAATTTCAACATTAATCACAAAAGAACCTTTCAGTGGATAGTTACCGTACAATTCAATCCTTCTACCATACAATATCCCAATTAAATATAACACATGGAATTACTGTCAAGTCTTATTTTATTTAATTATATGTATTTCGATTCTCAAATGCACAACTCTGATAATGCAAATTAGAGACTCCTTTCTAATTTCATTCTGCTTTGGTCAAAGACTTCTGAGTCGTCATTTATTGAATCACATAGGACATTCTCTCCTTTTACTAGAAGTGGTAGATTCTTTGTTGATCATTCACCTATCTCCATGTATAACTTATTATACCCAATCATACCCTTTGATATACCCTAAAGGTCTTAAGGGACATGTTAAAGTATAGCTCATCATACACAAGATACTATGATGATCTCAAGTCCAAGGATCACTTGTACTACTATCACTAGAGGAATTACTATTGACAGGCGAGTAAAACTCCATTAGGTATTCCTTAGCGAGCCACGTTCAGTGAACTTATTCTCCAATAAGCACCTACATACTTGCTTTAGTGTCTCCACACAAATAATTATGAGATCAATCAACTTCTTCCTAAGAGCAAGCAACGTATGTACTAATCTATCCGGATTCACTAATCTCCTTTTTAGTAATCCAACGATTAGGAACGATTTTAGTTTGTGAGCTATCTTGAATTTAGATCTCATTAACATGATCACCATAATGATTCTAAAAGCATTGCTCAAAACTATGGGTTTATCACATTTAATATAACAGCACTATGTAGATACTATAAAATGCCTTTTAAGAAAATTAATTCTTTTATTAATAAATGAATAAGATTACAAAGTATATGCTATATCATATCAAATATGATTGGCTTGTGTGCATACTACTTTCAGAGGGATGTTGTTGCTTCACAGGACGTGGTGACAGGTATCATCCCTATCGACACTTTAAATGCATATATGTTATTCGACTCTGGTGCTACTTGTTCATTCGTGTCTAATAGATTTGCTAAAAACTTGAATATGCCATGTGAAGACTTAGACATACCTTTCAATGTAGAAATTATAAATCGAGATATAATTCCCGTTAAAACTGTATATAAAGATTATAATGTAAAGATTAAGGGACACAAGTTTCTTATGGACCTCTTTACTGTACAACTAGGGGAATTCGATATAATCTTAGGCATGGATTAGTTGGTTAATCATAATGTAATGATTGACTGCCATCGGAAGCCTGTAAACCTAGTGACTACGTCGAAGTCAAAGGTAGTGTTCAACGGTGGTTGCTCACCTAAACGATCTCGATGTCTGATAGTAATGCAAGCGGAGAGATTGCTTAGGAAGGGTTGTACAGGTTATTAAGCATATATAGTAGATACTCGAAAGGAAGGGACAACGCTAGATCAAATACCTGTAGTTAGGGAATTTCAAGATGTATTTCCCGATGACTTACCAGGTCTTCCTCTGGATAGGCAGATCGAGTTTGCTATTGATCTTGTACCTAGTACGGCACCAGTGTCGAAGGCACCGTACAGGATGGCACCAGTGGAGTTGAAGGAGTTACTTGTGTAGTTACAAGAACTCTTAGACAAGAAGTACATACAACCTAGTGTTTCACCTTGGGGAGCATCGATGTTGTTTGTCAAGAAGAAGGATGGAACTTTAAGGTTATGTGTTGACTATAGAGAATTAAATAAATTAACCATAAAGAACAAATATCCTTTACCAAGAATTGATGATCTGTTTGACCAGTTAAAAGGGGCCGAACACTTTTCGAAGATCGGCCTACGATCAGGTTATCATCAATTAAAGGTAAGAAAAGAAGATGTGCCGAAGACAGTGTTTAAGACACGCTACGGACATTATGAGTTTCTTATGATATCTTTTGGATTAACGAATGCACCGGCAGCATTCTTGGACTTGACGAACTGAGTGTTTAAACCATGCTTAGACAAATTTATCATAGTATTCAGCGATGCTATTTTAGTATACTCGAGAACAAAGGAGGAGCATGCTGAACACTTAAGAAATGTACTGGAGATATTACGAAAGGAACAACTTTATGCAAAGTTTTCCAAGTGTGAGTTCTGGTTGGAATGAGTCCAGTTCTTTGGTCATGTAATTGACAAGAATGGAATAGCGGTGGATCCAGCAAAGAGACGGTGGGGAATTGGGAACAACCAAACACTCCCACAAAAGTAAGAAGTTTTCTCGGTTTAGCAGGGTACTATCGGCGTTTTATACAAGATTTTTCAAAAATAGCAACCCCGCTAACCAATTTAACTTAAAAGACGGTAAAGTACGCCTGGACAGATAAATGTGAAAAAAGCTTCAGAGTTGAAGAAGCGATTGAGCATGGCACCAGTGTTATCTTTACCAGATGATACATGAGGCCTTGTAGTTTATAGTGATGCATCACACAAGGGATTAGGTTACGTGTTGATGCAACATGGGAAGGTGATTGCATATGCGTCACCACAACTCAAAGATTATGAGAAGAAGTATCCTACGCATGATCTTGAGTTAGCCGCTGTAGTATTTGTCTTAAAAATTTGGAGGCATTACTTATATGGAGAAAAGTGTGAGATATACATAGAGCATAAAAGTCTAAAGTATATTTTCACGCAAAATGAGTTAAACATGAGGCAGAGGAGATGGATAGAGTTGATAAAGGATTTCGACTATGAAATCTTATATCATCCCGGGAAAGCCAACGTCGTAGCAGATGTGTTAAGTAGAAACAACCAAGAGAAGTTGAATATAATAACCAACAACGAAGTACTGATAAAAGAGTTTGACAAACTTGAGATTGAGGTAAGAATTCCAGCTAATTCTACCCATAAGTTATTCGTTGTGGAGAGTAGTTCGACTTTGTTGGATAGAGTCAGGGGACTACAAGAGACTGATGCATAGTGTCAAAAGTGTAAGACTAAAATAATTCATAAGAAGAATGACAAATTCAGAGCAGATAAGGATGGGGTACTGAGGTACGAAGATAGAATTTGGGTACCCTCAGTACAAGAATTAAAAGATGAAATACTGAATGAAGCCCATAGTTCTAAGTTCGTTGTCCATCCAGGTAGTACAAAAATGTACAAAGATTTAAGCCGACACTTTTAGTGGTCTAACATGAAAAGAGAAATAGCAGAGTAGGTAAGTAAATGTTTAACGTGTCAAAGAGTTAAAGCTGAACATCAAAAACGTGTGGATTACTACAGCCCTTAGAAATTCCTGAGTGGAAATGATAACATATTACTATCAATTTCGTAGTAGGTCTTCCGAACACCCAGAAAGGTCACAATGCCATTTGGGTAATTGTAGATTGTCTTACCAAGTCAACTCATTTTCTACCTATAAAAGTTAACTTTAGTCTTAACCAGTTAGCCAAACTTTACATCAATGAAGTTATTTCTAGACATGGAGTCCCTGTTTCTATAGTATCAGACCGAGATCCCCTATTTACTTCACATTTTTGGACAAGTCTCCAGAAACATTTAGAAACTTAGTTGAAATTAAGCACAGCCTATCACCCACAAACCAACGGTTAGAGTAAGAGAACAATTCAAACATTGGAGGACATATTGCGAACTTGCATCATGGACTTCAAGGGGAGTTGGGAAGATCAGTTACCTTTGGTAGAGTTTTCCTACAATAATAACTATCATGTCAACATAGGAATGCCACCATTTGAAGCTTTGTATGGAAGGAAATGTAGGACGCCATTATGTTGGGATGAGGTCGGTGAGCGATAAATGTTAGGACCAGAAATAGTTGAACAAACCACTGAGGTAGTTCGAATTATACGAGGAAGATTGCAAGCGTCTCAAGATCGACAAAAGAATTATGCGGATCATCCCAAGAAACTACAAGATTTCGATGTCGGTAGTCACGTGTTTTTAAAAGTATCACCGTGGAAAGGCAAAATCCGTTTCGACAAGAAAGGAAAATTGAGTCCGAGAATCATTGGACCATTCCAGATATTGAGGAGGATAGGTGAGGTAGCTTATGAGGTGGCCCTACCTCCTGAGTTAGAACATATTCATAACGTGTTTCATGTGTCCGTATTACGACCATACAATCCCGATTATAAACACGTTATAAATTACGAGCCTATTCATATCGAGAAAGGTTTATCATATTAAGAAGTTTCTATTGAAATCATGGATAGGAAAGAACAAAATATACGGAATAAAGTGATACCTTCAGTCAAGGTTATTTAGAGAAATCAAAACATAGAGGAAGCTACGTGGGAGCTTGAGAGTAAAATGCGAGACACCCACCCACATTTATTTTTGTAATCTGTACTGTAATTTTGAGGACGAAATTCTTATTAGTGGGGGTGAATGTAAAATTCTGAACCCTAATAAGATTTGTATATGTAAATTATGTGTTTATTAAATAAAATTTCTTATTCCGACTCTATGTTATGTGATGATATATTCTGATGAACGGCTGTTCAGGTAATCTTTGAAAACCTAATACGATTCGAAAACATTATCGTATACGTTTAGAATTAGAACGTATAACGTAAAACTAGATATCGAGAAGTTTAAAACCTTAAACCCTAATGAGATTTGAAGTTTGTAACATATGTGCTTAATAAAGATTGAAATGATATTTCAAAGCAGCTATTTTGTGATTATATTATGTAAACGATGAATTAGGTCAAATAAAATTTTTTGTCAAGCCGCTTAGTCGTGCTTACATTGACAAAATGATTTATCGTGCTTTTCACGATTTCACCAAGAAGCATCCTAACAAATTATTTTTGACAAGTTGTTGTGTCATGTTTGAGAATGACAAAGTGATTTGTCGTGCTTAAGGTAACAAGCTGCATTGTCGAGCTTGTAAGATATTTTCATTGAGGAGCTTAGAAGATAGGTTCAATTTCAAGCTGCATTGTCAAGCTTGGAAGATATTTTCATTGAGGAGCTTAGATTACAAGCTGCATTGTTGACCTTGGAAGATATTTTCATTAAGGAGCTTAGATTGCAAGCTTCACTGTCGAGCTTAAAGATATTTTCATTGAGGAGCTTATAAGATAGGTTCAATTGCAAGCTGCATTGTCGAGCTTGGAAGATATTTTCATTGAGGAGCTTAAAAGAATATTTTAAGAATATGCTAGGGTGCAAAGTGTAATAAGTCGAGCCCCTAACGTGCAATTAGTGAAACTAGGTTTTTCTATAAATAGCAAGCTCAGTTCATTCATTCCTTATTATTTTTCAAGAGCAGTTCAAGAGCAAAAACACTCTATATTTATTTTTTGAGAGATATTATGAGATAAAAATTACTTTCTAAGCATCGAAGCGCTGCGCGATTGGAAGTAAAGCTAACAACTACAAGAGGTATTACTCTAGTGGTTATTATTTTTATTTTTTCAAAAATATACTTTTATAAGCAGTTATAATGCCCAAATTATTTTAAGTATATAGTATAAAAGTCCTATTTAGAAGTAGTTATAATGCCCAAATTATTTTAAGTATATAGTACAAAAGTCCTATTTACAAGCAGTTATAATGTCCGATTTATTTCTCTTATATATTAGAAAATATACTTTTATAAGCAGTTACTATGTCCGAATTTCTTCAACTATTTAGTAAAACTATTCATTTTATTAGCAGTTATAATGCTGAAATTTTCTCAAATATAATAGTCGAATATTCATTTTATAAGCAGCTACAATGCCCGATTTATTTTAACCATAGTAACCGAATATTCATTTTTTAAGCAGTTATAATACTCAATTTATTTTAAATATAGTTAAAAAATATTCATTGTGTAAGCAGTTATAATGTTAAAATTATTTCATATATTATAGAAGAAGTCTTATTTATATGCGGTTATGTTACCCGAAATAAAACTTAAAAGATTTAATCGTTAAACGCTTATTTGTCTACATAAACTTATAATCGTGTAGGATTTACGACGAACATTTAGACCGTTATATTAACTGTAATAGATATACGAGGCAAGTCTTCTAACCTTGTTATATTTAAGCTAGTCTATTACATCTTGCTATCAATTATTGTGATGTTATTGCTTCTTGTTCAGCATAACTTAAGAAATGAATCATTATTCATATATTGTTTATTCGAGCGTAAAATGTTGTGTCAAACCAAATTGTTTTGGTACGACATCTTATACTGAGAAATGGAACACCTTGATGTAAGGTGAACTGAAACACCTTGATATAAGGTGGTGGCAAATGTTGATTATATATCGACACAAAATTGTAGGATAATATGCATACTCCTAGGATATTGGTTAGGCTGATCCCCTACCAGATATCTGAAATCAAGCGGTTCTAAGTCATTGAAAACTGATAGAACTAATTAAAATATATGGTTCTTGTACAAAACCCTCAGTTATACATCATTGACATATTTCAAATCAAACACATTGTGTTTACGTTTTCAAATGAACTTTCTAAGCATTTGTAGCTCATTCTTGCATATATCTTCTTTTGCAGTTTTAAATGATAATCCCGGCACTTTTGGGATAGACAAAGGAAAAGGACATGTTAATTAGTTTTAATTACTATTTTGAATAATTCAAGTCTTTTATAAGGCTTTGTTATAATAACTTACTACTG
The DNA here is from genome assembly GCA_034770075.1 of Aralia elata. Classification (NCBI taxonomy): domain Eukaryota; kingdom Viridiplantae; phylum Streptophyta; class Magnoliopsida; order Apiales; family Araliaceae; genus Aralia; species Aralia elata. The sequence continues at coordinate 157,995 of JAVJAP010000111.1, forward strand.
AGAACGATGTAATCTAACTTAATGATATGAAATATATTATCATCCTTTATTATATCGAATACGTTATACTCTGATCTTTACTTTGTTTAGCATAGTTGTACTAAGTAAATACAATATCTATACGAACTATAGATCTGAATGAGGGTATTTGAATGATATTAAAAGTCCTATAAGCTCTGAGGTTCCACTTAATGAGCGCCGATAAGGTGCCATCTTTACCGGAATACACTCCTCAGTTTTATGGACAATCTTATCGTTAATACTGTGAATGTCAGCTAAATAGGGAATATCGATATGAAAGAGGTATTCATGATATATGAATCTATACATCCAAGTGAGGGTATCCAAACACAGATAACGTTCTGGAAAGAATTATCATCTATTATGGGATACTGTGAACCTTGGATAGATAGAAGTCATATATTATTGAATATTTATAGTTGTATAGTTTCACGTGAGCACCATATCTGCTACAGGGAGTGTAGAAAATTTGGGGGCGTCACAGTCTTTACCAAGATTTTTGGACCGGTACAGAACAAAGTTACCCGTTGGTTAAAAGGGAGTTGGTAAAAAGCTTTACCAACCCATTTCCAACCCATACTCCCAGTACTCATTTCTGCCCACATGGGATTGCTTTAAACTAAAGCAACATAGAGTAGCTCTAGGCCATTGGCCTGGTTTGGGAGTAGTTCCATCATGTGTATATATATACACATATGTACATATATATATATATATATATATATATATATGCAGTCATAAAAATAGGTTCCCAACTTTTGTGCTAGTCTTTTGGACCAATGCCATAGGCTTATAATACTAATTGCAGATGGTCTAACATTAATACCAACAGTCTATCCTCAATGGGCTGGGTATCACACTTGCACAACTTCATTGGGTCACTCCTCCTTATCGCCACCCACTTAATAAGGTTACCCTGAATTATTGGGTCTTCCACCTCACACATGTTGATGGCAGCCCATCCTCACATGGTCAGATTATCAAATTTATTTGTGAAGCTTAATATACAATATAATGCATTCTTCCATGACCGACCCTCCCCTTGAATTCAATCTGGGTCTATTTATTAAGGTTGGGCCACTCAATAATCTCAAATGTCCAATACCACAAGTCCATAATCACTTGCCTCGGATTGGCTTGTTTAATAAATAAATTGGACTAGTCCACTATTAATAACTTCTAGTGGGGTTATAAGTTATTATTATTATTAATCAAACTGATGACTTCACATAACTCAGTTAAACTTACTATGTTCAATTTAATTGAACATTTAATTAACTTATCAATTCCTTGATATTAAACACTTTAGATTAGTCCACTAATTTAAGGAAATCTATTAGTGGAACTAGCAATTAATCTCATTAACTTACTTCATCATAGGTATCACCCTGCTTGATCTCCTTCTACCGACTCAGCTCCCTCATGTAATATATAATAGTCATGATACATATTATATATTACCCCCATAACATTTATTAACTACAAACATACCATGGTAAAATATCAATAACTCTCTTTCATAAAACAGAAGCTATTTTATTAAGAATAATTTATTTGATTAATAATTCATCATGTTAAAAATAATTTACTGCCATTAGTCTAATACCCCCTTTTTAATGCACACCGGTAATCCGGTATGCGCAAATTTAATTACCTCCCTTTATGCCATAAATTGTCTCCAACAATTTATTCACATACGGTAAATATATTATTAATATATCCAACACCTTACCTGTATATGTTAGATTTGTATATAGCGCGAACATGCAATCAAATTACATAAATAGTGCAGAAACGCGATAAAACGGATTTTAAATTTTTTTATACAAACCATCACCAAGATCAATCTATGTGCTCAATTAACGATATAAACGAAAGAGATAGAGATTAAGAAATTATACCGTTGTAGAACCGTGCTTCCTCGGGTACAAGTTCAACTCCAATTCCTTCACGTTCTCGTTGAATTTCACGGATGAGATTCCTTCCTTTGATCAACGTTAGCCACCCAAGTGTTTGACCTCTAGAGGTGATCCACCAAGGAAGAATATGTATTCAAGAAGTTGGGTATTGGCAAAACCCTAGTTTCTATCTCTATAGAAATTACAAGTACTCTCAACAATCTAATGCAAGAGTGTGTAACCCTAATCTATGATAAGACTCTTCTTATTTATAGATGTAGGAATAACCCTTCCCTAAACTATTTAGGATTAGGGTTTCTATTATAATTAAACTCCTTTAATTAATTATGCTTCTAATCCAATTAGGAATTCATGGGAGAGTACTTATATTAATTAATTCTCAATCTCTATTAGGATTAAATAATAGTAATAGTAATAATAATAATAATAAGACTCCTCTTATTAATTTATATTTAATATTTCCAAAATATTAAATAATAAATATTAAGCTATTTAATTTATTCTATCCCTATAGATTAAATTAAATACACTTAACTTATTATTACAATTATGCAATTTACTTCTTAAATAAATATTTTCCTTTTGCGGTGTGACCCTTTTAGGTTCTCCATATTAAACCGGTTGTGAATAAATCAATTAGAACAATTCTAATTTTATTTAAATAAATAAATTAAACTATTTAATTCATTTAAATAAATAATATTTATTCTACAATAAGGCTAAGCCCCCTTAGCGATCAACGATTTTCCAGATAATATAGATTTCAACATTAATCACAAAAGAACCTTTCAGTGAGTAGTTACTGTATAATTCAATCCTTCTACCATACAATGTCCCAATTAAATATAAGAGATAGATTTACTGTCAAGTCTTATTTTATTTAATTATATGTATTTCGATTTCCAAATGCACAACTCTAAATAAAGCAAATTAGAAACTCTTTTCTAATTTCATTCTGCCTTGGCCAAGGACTACTGAGTTGTCATTTATCGAATCACATAGGACATTCACATATTTTACTAGACGTGGTAGATTCTTTGTTGATCATTCACCTATCTCCATGTATAACTTATCATACCCAATCATACCCTTTGATATACCTTAAAGGTCTTAAGGGACATGTCAAAGTATAACTCATCATACACAAGATACTATGATGATCTCAAGTCAAAGGATCACTTGTACTACTATCACTATAGGAATTCCTGTTGACAGGCGAGTAAAACTCCATTAGGTATTCCTTAGCGAGCCACGTTCAGTGAACTTATTCTCCAATAAGCACCTACATACTTGCTTTAGTGTCTCTACACAAATGATTATGAGATCAATCATCCTCTTCTTAAGAGCAAGCAACGTATGTACTAATCTATCCGGATTCACTAATCCCCTATTTAGTAATCCAATGATTAGGAACGATTTTAGTTTGTGAGCTATCTTGAATTTAGATCTCATTAGCATGATCACCATCATGATTCTAAAAGCGTTGCTCAAAACTATGGGTTTATCACATTTTATATAACAGCACCATATAGATAATATGAAATGCCGTTTAAGAAAATCAATTCTTTTATTAATAAATGAATAAGATTACAAAGTATATGCTACATCATATCAAATATGATTGGCTTGTGTGTATACTACTTTCAATCTCCCACTTGCACTAAAGCCAATCGCTATGGTATCTAATACCCATCTTCTCTAAGTGACGATCAAACTGTTGTTGTGTTAAAGCTTTAGTAAATGGATCTGCAATGTTGTCTTGAGAGTCCACGCTCCAGGGTGACAACTCCTCTTTCAATGATCTCTCTAATCAAATGAAACCGCCGCAACACGTGTTTAGATTTCTGATGAGACCTGGGTTCCTTAGCCTGCGCAACAGCTCCGTTGTTGTCACAGAATAAAGGTATAACTCCTCTAATGCTAGGAACCACTCCAAGTTCAGTTACGAACTTCTTCATCCAAACAGCTTCTTTTGCAACTTCACTTGCAGCTATGTACTCTGCCTCTGTCACTGAATCAGCAACTGTTTGCTGCTTGGAACTCTTCCAACTCACTGCGCCACCGTTTAAGGTAAACACGTACCCTGAAACGGATTTACTGTCATCTTGGTCCATTTGAAAATTTGACTCTGTATAGCCCTCTAGTTTCAATTCAGACCCACCGTAGATAAGAAATACATCCTTAGTTCTTCTCAAGTACTTTAGGATGTTTTTTACTGCCTTCCAGTGCTCTTCTCCTGGATTCGACTGATATATGCTCGTTACACTAAGTGCATGAGCGACATCTGGTCTAGTACATATCATACCGCACATGATAGATCCTATTGCGGAAGCATAAGGAATCTTACTCATTCGGTCTCTCTCCTCAGGTGTCTTTGGGGCCTGTTTTTTGGAGAGATATATTCCATGGCTCATCGGTATGAGACCTCTCTTGGAATCTTCCATACTAAACTTCTTTAGCATCGAGTCAATGTACTTTCCTTGGGTCAAGCCCAACATCCTTTTAGATCTATCTCTATAGATCTTTATCCCCAAAATATAGGATGCCTCACCCAAGTCCTTCATGGAGAAGTGTTTAGATAACCAAATTTTGATCGACTGTAGCATAGGAACATCATTCCCTATCAGTAATATATCATCAACGTATAATACAAGGAATGAAACAGCGCTCCCACTAACCTTCTTGTACACACAAGGTTCATCCTCATTTTTGATAAAATCAAACATTTTGATTATCTCATCAAAATGGATGTTCCATCTTCGAGAAGCTTGCTTCAATCCATAAATAGATCGTTGTAGCTTACAGACTTGGTTTGTTCCAACCGTTGAAACAAACCCCTCTGGCTGTATCATATATACATTCTCCTCAAGCTCTCCATTGAGGAAGGTTGTTTTCACGTCCATTTGCCAGATCTCGTAGTCATAATAAGCTGCAATTGCAAGCAAAATCCGAAGGGACTTGAGCATAGCTACTGGTGAAAAGGTTTCATCATAGTCAACTCCTTGTCTTTGTTTGAATCATTTTGCAACCAGTCGAGCCTTATAGGTCTCTACCTTGCCATCCGCTCCAGTCTTTCTCTTAAATACCCATTTACATCTAATAGGCTTAATGCCCTCAGGTGGTGAAACCAAAGTCCATACTTAGTTTCCATACATGGAGTCCATCTCGGATTTCATGGCTTTTAGCCATTTCTCTGAGTCTTCACTACTCATAGCCTCTTCGTAAGTCAATGGATCATCATCATCTATGATGCGTACCTCATCATCATCCTCTATGATGAATCTATACCTTTCAGGTATCTTCGGTACTCTTCCAGATTTACGAATAGGTAGTGGTACAGTAGGTTCTTCTACTTGGTCAGGTACCTGACTTTGATCCGTAGTATTTTGTGGTTCTTGAACTTCTTCAAGATATATCTTACTCCCACTGACCCCTTCAAGGATAAACTCCTTTTCCAAGAAGGCAGCGTATTTCGCAACAAACACCTTTTGATCAGTAGGATGATAGAAATAATACCCTTATGTTTCTTTAGGGTATCCCACGAATCTATATTTGTCGGATCTAGTCTTCAGCTTATCATGTTCAAACCTTTTGACATAAGCTGGACAACCCCAAGTCTTAACATGCTTAAGATTTGGTTTCCTCCCTGTCCATATCTCATATGGGGTCTTTGGGATGGATTTGGTAGGTACCTTGTTAAGTAGGTATGCAGCCGATTCTAGGGCATAACCCCAGAAGGATACTGGAAGGTCGGTAAAACTCATCATGGAATGAACCATGTCCAACAATGTTCGATTTCTCCTTTCAGATACACCATTCAACTGTGGCGTCCCTGGTGGAGTCCATTGTGAGATTATACCATTTTCTTTGAGACAATTGAGAAACTCATTGGTGAAGTATTCCCCTCCTCGATCCGATCGAAGAATCTTAATACTCTTACCAGTTTGCTTCTCTACTTCACTTCTGAATTTTTTGAACTTTTCAAACGATCCAGATTTGTATTTCATTAAATACACATATCCAAATCTAGAATGATCATCACTGAAAGTAATAAAATAAGAATACTATCCTCGTGCATTCGTTGTCATAGGTCCACATACGTCTGTGTGTACCAACGCTAACAACTCTGTAACTCTTTCTCCTTTTCCAGTAAAAGAAGATTTAGTCATTTTACCCATGAGACAAGATTCAGAAGTTGGATATGATTCGTAATCAGATAGCTCTAAAAGCCCATCTTTATGCAACTTGGATAATCTTGTTTCATTGATATGACCGAGTCTATAGTGCCACATAAAGGTATAATTAACATAATCTCTTTTTCTTTTCTTAATTTGTTCAATTTGAAGTATATTTTCATGCAAGTCAAGTATGTAAAGTCCATTCAGTAGATTGCCAACACCATATAAAATATTTTTATTATAAATAGAACAACTATTGTTCTTTATTATAACATCAAAACCATCCATATCCAATACAGAAATTGAAATAATGTTTCTAATAAGTGTCCAAACATAATAACAATTATTTAAACTAATGAACTTCCCCGAAGGCAGTGCTAAACAATAAGTCCCTACAGCTAATGCAGCAACCTTTGCTCCATTTCCCACTCATAGGACGACTTCATCCTTGTTCAGCTTTCTACTTCTGCTTAGTCCCTGCATATTATTACATATGTGAGAACTACAGCCGGTATCCAATACGCAAGTAGAATTTTGACTTTCAGAAAAATTAATTTCAATCATGAACAAACCTAGATCGGAAGTCAAAGCTTCTCCAAGCTTCTTCTGGTCCGCAAGATACTCCTTGCAGTTCCTCTTCTAGTGTCCCGGCTTATTGCAATGGTAGCAAATTCCTTTGCTATCTGGATCAGGTTTCTTTTTATCCTTTCTCTTCGCCTTGCCCTTAGCCTTCTTGTTTTTCTTCTTTTCAGAAGATACCTTGGGCCTCTTCCTTTTCTTGGAAGAATCATCCACTAGTAAGACTTGGTTCTTGTTGGATGAGAAGTGACCTTCAGCAGTTTTCAACATGTTAAGTAACTCAGGCAAGCTGACGTCCAACTTATTCATGTGAAAATTCACAACAAATTGTGAGAAGGTGTCCGGGAGTGACCGCAAGATCAAATCTTGACTTAACTCCCCATCCATCACGAACCCAAGCTGTCCAAGTTGTTCAATCAGATTGATCATCTTAAGGACATGAGTCTCAACAGTAGTGCCCTCGGTCATACGAGATCGGAAGAGCTCCTTAGATATCTGATATCTAGCAGTCCTACTCTACTCACCATACAACTCCTTGAGGTGCAGCAATATAGTAGGAGCATCCATAGTTTCATGCTGATGCTGAAGCTCGTTACTCATGGATGCGAGCATGATGCATTGAGCCAAGATTGCATCATCTTGCCACTTTCTGAAAGTAGCAATCTCTTCCTCAGAGGCTGTTTCTGCAACATTTGCAAGGACTGGTGAATTTAGGACATAAAAAATCTTTTCAACAGTGAGAACAATTCTCAGATTCCTTAACCAGTCCGTGTAATTCGGTCCGGTCAGTTTGTTAGCATCAAGTATACTACACAGTGATAGTGAGTTTGACATTTTTAAATTCTGCATGTGAAATAGATAACATTTTAGCATACATTCATTTAATTAATTACCAAAATAAATTAGGTCTTTATTTAAATTGGTATCTCCCATTATTTTCATCAAACTATATTACCCTCAATATATATAGTTCGGCAAATCTAATTAAAGTTTTGCTAGTGAGATTAAGGACCTCATTTCAAATGTATATAGCCTTGTGGTGACACAACAAACGATATATAAATAAATAGGTAGACAACTATTGTCAATTACATCACTATGTAACTCCTTTTATTTTGCCTCTTAGATTATTTTGATCAAGTGGTGACACATCCGAATCAAAATTATCCAAGTTAAGTCCAACCTAGCACTTCCATATATTCGAAAGAAAAACACTGTCCTTGTGGTGACACAACAAAACAGCATCGTTCAGTCTATTTATAAGCATCAAATGTGATAAAGCAACATCTTAAATATTTAATACTTGCCTTGTGGTGACACAACAACCTCATATTAAACATTTAATACTCTATTGCTTTACCATGCTAGAAGGCGACGTTCGATATTCCAAATATTTTTGAACGCTTAGGACTTAATATGATTTCTTTGAGGGGTTTATTATTATTAGTCTCATCTTGTTTAGCGCGCATGCACATATATATATAAAATACGCGTCATATTATTTAACATGCGAAGCATGTTGTATAATATATAATATATACATAGTAAGCATGCACATATAGAATACTATATTCTACCGGGACTGATTATGGACTTTTATTCTAGTTTGGTTCACTAGAGCTACCAAGTGAACCAAAAGGTCAAACCTAGGGTGCAAGAATAAAATTTAAATATAACTATTACATTTAAACTCGGGCTCCAATACAAACGGGTCTTCAAGCGCTCCTTGCTCCTTTGTCTCTAATTCTTCAAAATTAATTCTAACTAGTCCTATTATATAAACTATTTACAATAAATAGAAACCTTGGTCAGCAATCAATTGGAAGTACAAAGGAGGGAGATAGAATTTACATTAAGAAAAATTAGAGAAGACGAGGTACGCAGACGCCATTTACAAAAACCTATACATTCAAGCATCCTCTAAAATAATTCCAATCACACATTGGTCAATAGTCCATAACCAATCCCTATTTATTATCATACATATCTCTATATGTATCAATAAATAAAATTCATCCCATGAATAATAAAATCATTCCATATATGCATTGATATCAATTAATGGGCAAAAGTTTTGCTAATATTTAGTTTTGAAACAAAATAAACTCTTTTATTTTAATCAAAAACCAAATCCAAATTAAACTCCTTTAATTTTAGCAATCTGAAATCCTATTCCAGATAAAATAAACATCTTTATTTTAAACTTATATCAATTAAATAAACCATTTATTTTAATTAAAGGAAAAGATTATTTTTCGGATTCTGCTGTCCGGCGCAGCTGCGCCTAGAATGAACTGGGAAACGGCGCAGCTGCGCTGAACCCCAGAAACGATTTTTCTGGGTTTGGGCGCAGCTGCGCTCCAGAATGAACTGGAGCCGACGCAGCTGCGCCGCGTAACAAATTCAGAAAAACGGATTCTGCCCAAAAATTTTGATCCAATCGCATACCATACACACATGGAATCATCAAAATCGATAATTAGCACAAGTTTAGGCTCTGATACCACTGTTAGATTTGTATATAACGCGAACATGCAATCAAATTACATAAATAGTGCGAAAACGCGATAAAACGGATTTTAAAATTTTTTATACAAACCATCACCAAGATCAATCTATGTGCTCAATTAACGATATAAACGAAACAGATAGAGATTAATAAATTATACCCTTATAGAACCGTGCTTCCTCGGGTACAAGTTCAACTCCAATTCCTTCACGTTCTCGTTGAATTTCATGGATGAGATTCCTTCCTTTGATCAACGTTGGCCACCCAAGTGTTTGGCCTCTAGAGGTGATCCACCAAGGAAGAATAAGTATTCACGAAGTTGGGTATTGGCAAAATCATAGTTTCTATCTCTATAGAAATTACAAGTACTCTCCACAATCTAATGCAAGAGTGTGTAACTCTAATCTATGATAAGACTCCTCTTATTTATAGATGTAGGAATAACCCTTCCCTAAACTATTTAGGATTAGAGTTTCTATTATAATTAAACTCATTTAATTAATTATGCTTCTAATCCAATTAGGAATTCATGGGAGAGTACTTCTATTAATTAATTCTCAATCCCTATTAGGAATTAAATAATAATAATAATAGTAATAATAATAATAATAAGACTCCTCTTATTAATTTATATTTAATATATCAAAAATATTAAATAATAAATATTAAGCTATTTAATTTATTCTATCCCCATAGATTAAATTAAATACACTTAACTTATTATTACAATTATGCCATTTACTTCTTAAATAAATATTTTCCTTTTGCGGTGTGACCCTTTAGGTTCTCCATATTAAACCGGTTGTGAATAAATCAATTAGAACAATTCTAATTTTATTTAAATAAATAAATTAAACTATTTAATTCATTTAAATAAATAATATTTATTCTACAATAAGGGTAAGCCCCCTTAGCGATCAACGACTTTCCAGATAATATAGATTTCAACATTAATCACAAAGGAACCTTTCAGTGAATAGTTACTGTACAATTCAATCCTTCTACCATACAATGTCCCAATTAAATATAAGACATGGATTTACTGTCAATCTTATTTTATTTAATTATATGTATTTCGATTTCCAAATGCACAACTCTAAATAATGCAAATTAGAAACTCTTTTCTAATTTCATTCTGCCTTGGCCAAGGACTATTGAGTTGTTATTTATCGAATCACATAGGACATTCACATCTTTTACTAGACGTGGTAGATTCTTTGTTGATCATTCACCTATCTCCATGTACAACTTATTATACCCAATCATACCCTTTGATATACCCTAAAGGTCTTAAGGGTCATGTCAAAGTATAACTCATCATACACAAGATACTATGATGATCTCAAGTCCAAGGATCACTTGTACTACTATCACTATAGGAATTCCTATTGACAGGCGAGTAAAACTCCATTAGGTATTCCTTAGCGAGCCACGTTCAGTGAACTTATTCTCCAATAAGCACCTACATACTTGCTTTAGTGTCTCTACACAAATGATTATGAGATCAATCATCCTCTTCTTAAGAGCAAGCAACGTATGTACTAATCTATCCGGATTCACTAATCCTCTATTTAGTAATCCAACGATTAGGAACGATTTTAGTTTGTGAGCTATCTTGAATTTAGATCTCATTAGCATGATCACCATCATGATTCTAAAAGCATTGCTCAAAACAATGGGTTTATCACATTTAATATAACAGCACCATGTAGATAATATAAAATGCCTTTTAAGAAAATCAATTCTTTTATTAATAAATGAATAAGATTACAAAGTATATGCTACATCATATCAAATATGATTGGCTTGTGTGCATACTAATTTCAGTATACTTATATAAGACCACATACATTCTCATAGGCGGTAAAATACTAGAATAGTAATTTTGTATCCTTTGATCTTCTCTTTCCTTTAATAAATTATTTTCCGCAATTTATTAACAAATGCCAAAATAATATCTCTACTCATTTCCTTTTCCCCTCCTACAAATTGTTTTCAATAACAACTTATTGTTTTCAAATTATCCCATTGCACAACACATAATTACTTATGCCAAATCCTATTTACATAATAAGTCGAATAATAAGAATTATACATATATAAATTCTTATTATACCTTTTCTGAAAACTCTGATCGTCACATTCATATTCAATTACATGTTTATGGTCTTGCTTATAAGGTCGCAAAACTGACACGTGAAACATATTATGTATATATTCTAACTCAGGAGGTAAGGCTACTTCGTATGCCACCTTTCCTACCCTTTTTAATACTTCAAATGGTCTTATAAATCTTGGACTTAGTTTCCATTCCTTCCCAAATCGTATCTTCCCTTTGTAAGGAGACACCTTCAATATACATATGACCCAACTTCAAAGTCTCTTTTCTGGCGATGCTGTTCTGCACACTTTTTCTGTCGATCTTGAGCCGTTACTAGTCGTGCGCATATTAGTTTAACAATTTTTGCAGTCTACTGCACCAATTATGGTCCCAACAGTTGACGTTCTCCTACCTCTTCCCAGCACAGTGGCGTTCTGCACTTTCTCCCCTATAACGATTCGTAAGGCGACATGCCTATACTTGCGTGATAGCTATTATTGTAAGCAAAATCTACTAAAGGTAGGTGGTCGTCCCAACTGCCCTTAAAGCCCATCACACATGCATGTAGCATATATTCTAGGGTCTGAATTGTTTGCTCGCTCTGCCCATCTGTTTGAGGATGATATGTCTGCTCAACCTCAATTGCGTTCCCATTTGTTCTTGCAAACTCTTCAGGAAGTTCGACGTGAACCGCTGATCCCGGTCTGACATAATCGAAACTGGTACCCCATGTCGAGAAATAATTTCCTTAATATAGAGTTTAGCTAATTGGCCTAGATTAAATCTATAACACATACAGTGTCGTATCCCTTCTATGTTGTTGGAAGTCCTACCACAAAATCCATCGTGATATGCTCCCATTTCCACTCCCGAATTTCTAATGATTATAATAACCCACTTGGTCTTTGATGTTCGGCCTTGACTTTTTGACAAGTCAGGCACCTATTGACGCACTTCACGACTTCCCTCTTCATGTTTGGCCACAAAAAATATTATCAGAGGTCTTGATACATCTTGATACCACCAGGATGTATCGAGTACCTCGAATAATGGGCCTCTTACAAAATTTCTTCTTTTAGCTCCGGTACTGACGGAACCCAAATTCTTCCTTCACACCTTATTACTCCGCCTGATTTTTTTTTCTTATTCTTTCGCACTCCTCATCCTTGAGTTTTGCTTCCTTTACTCTGTCCAATAAGGTTAGATGAGTCTCTATTGAAAATAACTTCTCCCCGGATTCCTTCAGAAACCTAACTTCTATCTCCATCTTAGCCATCTCTATTATATTAGCTCGTCTTGAGCCATTAACATTGACAACTTTTCCCGACCCTTCCTTCTTAAGGCGTCGGCCACTACATTCGCCTTCCTTAGGTAATATAGAATCTCACAATCATAATCCTTGATCAATTCTAACCACCTCCTTTGTCTCATGTTCAACTTCTTTTATGTGAAGATATACTTCAAACTTTTGTGGTCTATGTATATCTCACATTTTTCTCCGTAAAGATAATGCCTCCATATCTTCAAAGCAAACACCACCGCTATGAATTCCAAATCGTGAGTAGGGTAACCCCTCTCATACTCCTTTAATTGTCGTGACGCATACGTAATGACTTTACCACGCTTCATAAGGATGCATCCAAGTCCCTAATGCGACATATCATAATAAACTACAAAATTACCTGTGTCATCCGGTAAGGATAACACTGGCGCTTCACTTAATCTCTTCTTCAGTTCCTGAAAACTCTCGTCGCATTTTTTCGTCTATACATATTTTACTGTCTTCCTCTTCAAATTTGTCAACGGGGTAGCTATCTTCGAAAAATCCTAAATGCATCTCCTATAGTAGCCCACTAACCCTAAGAAACTACGCACTTTCGTCGGTGTCTTTGGTTGTTCCCGATTAATTACTGCTTCTACCTTCGATGGATCTACGGATATACCGTCTTTGTCAATCACGTGGCCCAAAAATTGAACCCTCTCCAGCTAAAATTCACACTTACTGAATTTTGCATACAACTTCTCCTTTCTTAGTGTTTCTAACACTATTCTTAAATGTTCCGCATGATCCTCCTGTATCTTTGAATAGACCAGGATATCATCTATGAACACTAATACAAATTTATCCAGATACTGCTTGAACACCCTGTTCATCAGATCCATAAATGCGGCTGGCGCATTCGTCAACCTAAATGACGTCACCAGAAACTCGTAATGACCATAACGAGTCCTGAATGTTGTCTTCGGTATGTCATCTCCTCTAACCTTTAACTGATGATACCTGGTTCTTAAATCTATCATAGAAAAGTATTTTTCCCCTTTCAACTAATCAAATAGATCGTCGATCCTGGGCAATGGATACTTATTCTTAATCGTTACCTTGTTCAACTCCCTATAGTCGATACAAAGCCTTAACGATCCATCCTTTTTTCTAACAAATAATACTGGTGCTCCCCATTGAGACACACTTGGTTGGATATATTTCTTATCTAAAAGTTCTTGTAATTATATCATTAATTCCTTCATTTCTACTGGCGCCATCTTATATAGAGCCCTCAAAACTGGTGTCGTTCGTAACACGACGTCTATCACATATTCTATATCTCTATCTAGTGGAAGACCTGGTAACTCGTCTGGAAATACGTCTACGAATTCTTGTACGATCGGTATCTGTCCCATTTCTACTCCCACTTGTCGGGTATTAACAACATGACATAAATAACCTTCGCACCCTTTTCTTAACAACTTTTACTCTTGCATCATCGTCAGACAACATGAACATCTTTGCGATTTACTACTATAGAATACTACCTTAGATTGCTTCGCAGTCTTAAGGTTTACACTCTTTTTCTAATAGTCTATTACCGCCCCGTGGTTAAACAACCAATCTATCCCCAGTATTACGTTAAATTCTCCCAATTTGATCGGAATTAAATCTATCTATAACTTATATCTTCTAATTTCGACACAACAATTCCTATGAATGTGTTCAATAATGATTACTTCCTTATTTGCAACTTCTATGTTCAAGGGTGACTCTAGCTTCTCTAGAGGTAATCTTAAACGTTTAGCAAAATCACAGGATATGAAAGAACAGGTCGTTCTCTAATTAAACAATACATATGCATTAATATCATTAATCGGGACGATACCTAAAACTACGTCTCCAGATGCCACGACATCTTGGACTGTCATATTGGTGGTCCAGGAAGTTGATCTACTCGGTGGGGCTAGACCAATTATGGTCAGCTTACCATTGTTGTTTCCTTTGTTGCCGCTTCCCCCGTCGGCTCCCTTCTTTGGGTAATTTCTTGCAATATGGTCCGCCCCTCCGCAGACGAAACATCCAGTGTTCTTCTTCGGATTGGGGCAGTTAGGAAAGATGTTTCCCTCCTGTCCACAATTGTAGCACGCTGACTTCCCCTTCACGTAGACCCCGAAATGATTCTTCATTCAGGTCTTGCATGGCTCCCTTCCCTTCTTTCGGTCCCCTTGTTTAGTTCCAGTATTCCTAGAGTTGTTCCACTTTCTCTTTTGGCTTCCTCCACTACCACTGGCTCCCTCAGCCTTACTTCCTTCGTCACTCTTATTATTATTCTTCTTCTCTCTATTATACAGGCTCAGCGCCTCGCTTCCGCCTTCGACTATAATAACCTTCTCCAAGATTGACCCATAGGAGATAATCTGCAACACACTCACCTTGTTATATAGCAGGGTTTCAGGCCTACTCGAATCTCCTCGTCTTCTTCTCCTCGGTGTCCACCTGGTGTGGAACAAACCTAGCCAGTTCGTTGAACCTGGCAGCGTATTGGGAAACTGACATCTCCTTCTGCTTTAACTCTAAGAACTGCATTTCCATACGGCTCTGCATACTCTGTGGGAAATAATTCTCAAAGTAAATCTCCTTGAATCTTTGCCAATAATAACCCCTCTCTGGCCCTATTTTGGTTGGCCTCCCACCAGAAATTGGCCTCACCCTTCAATAAATAGGTAGTAAAAATAGTTTTCTACTCCTCCCCGACTCTAGCAATAACGAACGTCTTTTCCACTTCTTTCACCCATGATTGAGCCTCTATCAACTCGGTGGTCCCCCTAAACTCGGGCGGTCCCGCACTCTTAAAGTCCTTAAAGTTGGCTACACGCGCAACCGAAGGAACTACGGGTGCTACGTTAGGGGCTCTGTTTAAGGCTCCTACTAGTAAATCTATAAATTGTTGCATCGGGTTCTCCTGACCCCCATCCTCGTTTTCATTATGAGATTCTTCTTCTTGATTCCTTTGTCTTCTTCTTGGCGGCTTCTTTCTGTTAAATCATAATAAGATTATGTTATTATTAATCCATTATTTGTCTTTTAATGCATTCTTGTTAATACTAACTCATACACATCACAAAGCACATTTAATAATTTTCTTATATATATATATGCTTCTTAATTCATATAGCTTACTAGATAAAGCTTTAGTTGTTTACATACTATCCCTCTATTACATACAAAAGATGTGATTTACTTAACTATTCCACAACTTAACTATAATTGGGACTATACAAAAGATATCTCGCTACTAATATCAAAAGCTGGGATTCACATCATTACACATACATATACTTATATATCTATACATCATCTAGTTAATAACTAGACCTCGCCTAATGGCGTCGGCGTACTCATCATCTGCTATGTGAAAGTAGTATGCACACAAGCCAATCATATTTGATATGATGTAGCTATACTTTGTAATCTTAATCATTTATTAATAAAAGAATTGATTTTCTTAAAAGGTATTTTATATTATCTACATGGTGCTGTTATATTAAATGTGATAAACCCATAGTTTTGAGCAATGCTTTTACAATCATGATGGTGATCATGCTAATGAGATCTAAATTTAAGATAGCTCACAAACTAAAATCGTTCCTAATCGTTGGATTACTAAATAGGGGATTAGTGAATCCAGATAGATTAGTACATACGTTGCTTGCTGTTAAGAAGAGGATGATTGATCTCATAATCATTTGTGTGGAGACACTAAAGCAAGTATATAGGTGCTTATTGGAGAATAAGTTCATTGAACGTGGCTCGTTAAGGAATACCTAATGGAGTTTTACTCGCTTGTCAATAGGAATTCCTATAGTGATAGTAGTACAAGTGATCCTTGGACATGAGATCATCATAGTATCTTGTGTATGATGAGTTATACTTTGACATGTCCCTTAATACCTTTAGGGTATATCAAAGGGTATGATTGGGTATAATAAGTTGTACATGGAGATAGGTGAATGATCAACAAAGAATCTACCACGTCTAGTAAAAGATGTGAATGTCCTATGTGATTCGATAAATGACAACTCAGTAGTCCTTGGCCAAGGCAGGATGAAATTAGAAAGGAGTTTCTAATTTGCATTATTTAGAGTTGTACATTTGGGAATCGAAATACATATAATTAAATAAAATAAGACTTGACAGTAATTCCATGTCTTATATTTAATTGGGATATTGTATGGTAGAAGGATTGAATTGTACGGTAACTATTCACTGAAAGGTTCTTTTGTGATTAATGTTGAAATCTATATTATCTGAAAAGTCGTTGATCGCTAAGAGGGCTTACCCTTATTGTAGAATAAATATTATTTATTTAAATGAATTAAGTAGTTTAATTTATTTATTTAAATAAGATTAGAATTGTTCTAATTGATTTATTCACAACTGGTTTAATATGGAGAACCTAAAAGGTCACACCGCAAAAGGAAAATATTTATTTAAGAAGTAAATGGCATAATTGTAATAATAAGTTAAGTGTATTTAATTTAATCTATGGAGATAGAATAAATTAAATCGCTTAATATTTATTATTTAATATTTTGGAAATATTAAATATAAATTAATAAGAGGAGTCTTATTATTATTATTATTACTATTACTATTATTTAATTCCTAATAGGGATTGAGAATTAATTAATAGAAGTAATCTCCCATGAATTCCTAATTGGATTAGGAGCATAATTAATTAAAGGAGTTTAATTATAATAGAAACCCTAATCCTAAATAGTTTAGGGAAGGGTTATTCCTACATCTATAAATAAGAGGAGTCTTATCATAGATTAGTTTTTACACACTCTTGTATGAGATTATGGAGAGTACTTGTAATTTCTATAGAGATAGAAACTAGGGTTTTTCCAACACCCAACTTCTTGAATAACTATTCTTCCTTGGTGGATCACCTTTGGAGGCCAAATACTTGGGTGGCTAACACTGATCAAGCAAAGAAATTTAGTCGGTGGAGTTCAAGGAGAATGTGAAGGAATTAGAGGTGAACTTGTACCCGAGGAAGCACGGTTCTATGAGGGTATAATTTCTTAATCTCAATCTCTTTCGTTTATAATGTTAATTAAGCACATAGATTGATCATGGTGATGGTTTGTATAAAATTTTAAAATCCGATTTTATCGCGCTTTCGCCTTATTTATGTAATTTGATTGCATGTTCGCGTCATATACAAACCTAACACTATGTCCATGACTAGGCTCCTACTAATGGTATGCCTAGTCTGGCCCTCCTCTGCTGGATAGTAGGTCACCCTATGTTGGAATCACCCATGCGAAGACCTGAACGCATAGTTAGACCTATCAATCCTTATCTTCTTAACCCTAATCTCCTCTTCCAGGTCATGGACCTGATCGTCAGCCATGATCCTATCATCGATCTCGACCTCCTAGTAAGACTCTACCTCTTAGAGCTCCTGCACTCTTGCCTCTAGGGCTTGCACTCTAGTTCTCAATGCGAGATTCCTATCAATTACCGCCATAAACAGATTATTCAGGTTTACTGGTGTTACTTCCTCCTCTTCTGAAGGTACAGCCTCCGATAATGTATCATCAGCCTCATCCTCCTCGTTCTCTGATGGATCCTCCTCAGTGGGATCCCCCTCTATAGGTGCAGCTTCCACTGTTGGCGTCCATAATAAATCGGCAGCTAGCCATCCACCTAACGCCCTAATCACGCTAGCTGGTAGTATTGAACCCTCCCCGGGTTCCTCCGAATGCTCGGATGGATCCTCGTCAGAGTCAAGGTCCATGTCTGGGTCACTATCGGTAAGAGCTTCTACCTAGAATGTCGGTTCGAGTATTGGCTCAAGTACAGGAGCAATCAGCCCTTCACTCACAACGTGGATATAACTAAACACGACTTCTTCAGACATTCTACAATCAAAATTTTAATAGACTAATTAGCACATAGCAACAAAGTATATTTATTATTATCACATGATAAATATAGTTTATTTTAAGTTTACTTTTAGTATTATTATTATTCTTTGATGAATTTCCTTAATTCATCCCTTAAAAACTCTATTTGAGTTCATCTTTTGACTGACTTCTCTAATTAACTCTTCTAGTGTTATATTCCTAAGGTATTTCTCCACCTAAGCTTTATAACCTACGGCTCTGATACCAACTTATAACTCATATCCGTAAACGGATAGCAACTCACACTCGTACCTATCAACTTGCCACCGTTATTTTCTGCGTCCCTTACGGAAAGTCTTTCTTCGGTGCATCCCCTTCATGGGAGTCACCAACAAAAGGCTCGAGACTCTTTCTTTATAGCTTTGATACCAACATGTAACGCCCCAAATTCGGGTCTACCTTTAAACCCGGGCCCAGTGCGTCACGGTACTACCCATTCATCACAATAATATTGACATAAATGTAATTACTATATTACTACAATATGTCTTACTCTATCCTAGGTTCTATAACCATTACATCATTCATCGTCATAATATTAATAATTACTACATCATTCATAATAATATTAAGTTTATCATAGACTAACCTATTACGTATATGTATACTAAAATCCTACTCGTTAACTTTTCCTTTGCCCTTGTCCCGCTGGGAGCCTTCGGCAGTCTCCGGCATAACTGAAGGCATTTAATTTAAAGCAAAAATGAGCATTCAACTGCTCAGTAAGTATAGCTGTTGAATAACAACAAAATCAATAATCATATCATTTTAATTCAACAACTAAATAATACTTTGATTTTGTTTGAAATAATTTTCGAAACGACATACTAAATGGTCATAAAACCTTGAACTTTCTTTTCCATTCATAAAAGGTTTCACCGTATTTCTACCATAAACCGATGTACTTACGAGCACTTCCAGGTGATCAGCCTATAGTACTCTATGTTGATCAACACTCTACTTGTAAACGACTATATGCGTTTGATTTAGGCACTTGCAGCCTTACCAGAATATCTAACTAAAAACTTTCCATATTATTAGGGTTTTTCATTACATATATGCATTTGAATCCTAACTGAAATAATTCAGTTGGATAGCTCTACTTAACATCAATAATATTTCAAAGATTTATAATGCAATCAATAAAATATTTAACCATTTGTCTTGCCGAGTCAAATGACATCAACAGTCCTCACAAGCAGTTTGTGAATAATAGAACTTGAAAGCTTTAACAGTTTATATATAGCATATCTTGAACACTTGTGAAAAGTTTAAGCATACTTGCATTCAATAAGAAATTTGAATGAAGTTAGGATACTCGCTCAAATATAAAAAGTTGAGTAAGTTTAGGATATTTGCCTTAAGCATTTTCTATAAATTAAGTTACTTTGCCCTTTGAATAGCCTACACAATTAAGTTCACATACACATACTAATTAATCACATACTTGATGCCAAATAATTTGTTTACATTAACCTTATTCAATGTTTAATAATGTCTGTTTCATTAGAATCGGAACACCTTTTATGTTCATTTACAATTAACTTGGTGTTTAGACGTTCACACGTCACATGCCCAACCCTGACTTCATAAACGCCTAAGAGAGACACCAATGCGTAGGTTTAGCACGCTTTTACAACTCATACAAGACTCATTAATTAATGTTAAGTCTTTTATATTTCATAATATTCGTCTTTTAGGACTTAAAACGATCCCTTTTATTGACTTAGGCATTGCACGTTATGTACGCGAACGCCCGACGCTCGACTGCACAACAACACACTTGACCAGCCCTTAGCCTCGGCTGGCGCAGGTGAGCCCACATGCAGCGCACCTGCGCTAAGACCTCCCGAGAGCTTAGCTCAGCTGCGCTGAGCCTTGGTCAGCCCAATTCAATTTTTACGCTCTGACGTGCCTATTTTGCAACGCCTTAACTTCGTCATCTCATATCAGACTAAGTCTGTTCTTAATCCATTTTACTCCTTGTAGCAACTTCTATAATTTTCCCTGGACAGAATAATTTCTAAAGTTCTCTAACAAGCCTAAAAATTGGCTCAAAAGTGGTTTCAAGCTAGGTTTTCATTATTGAACGTCTTTTATTTCAACTTTCGCCATGACTTCGTCGTAACACATTTTTATTTCGTTCTACTCGGAACATTTACAAGACTTATCCACGTTTATTTCTTTCTTCTTATGTTTTATCAATTAAGTTACTAACGATGGTTTTAAACTTGTCTATCAACAACATTTACATTGGTTTTCATGCTTTTCTTGGTTTGATTTATTATTAACGTTATGTTCTCGCTTAACATGCATTTGGCGGGTAAATATTAGTTCTCTAATGTCATCCCTTATATCACCTAGATCCTTCAATGATCTATTATATAACTAACATCCACCAACAATGCACTTCATATACTATATAAAGTACAAAAGATAAAAGACTAGTTTTAGGGTTTTTACCTTTGCTTTTGCTTCTTGATTAACTAGATGAAGATAATTATTGGCTAGCGCTTTTTCTTTCTTGAATCCAAGTATTCTCTCCCTTTCTCTCTATATTTGGCTATAGTTTCTTCTTTTAGAATTGAATTGGTAAGGAATTAGGAGAGAATGGCCTCCTATTTATAGGATTTGCAAGAGTTTAGGTATTTAGGTTTTTAGGCTACCTTTGCTATGGCTAGCGCTTTTTCTTTCTTGAATCCAAGTATTCTCTCCCTGTCTCTCTATATTTGGCTATAGTTTCTTCTTTTAGAATTGAATTGGTAAGGAATTAGGAGAGAATGGCCTCCTATTTATAGGATTTGCAAGAGTTTAGGTATTTAGGTTTTTAGGCTACCTTTGCTAGGGTTTGTAAGTATTACCCTTTGCTTTGGTCTTGTGTGGTCTTTCCCCTCTAACTTTTCCATTCTTACTAACCCACCCCTCATCATCCAACTCCAAGCTAACCATGGTTGAATCAAAATGATCAACCAAGGACTGTTGGGGTTAAGGCATTTAATAGCCATTTAATGCCATTACCACTTACAAGACTTTTGCCCAAGCTTCTCAAGGAAGCTTGGGATGGTCGACTACTACCCCCTTGGGGGGTCCCTTTATCACTTGGTTACTCCATTTGCCCACACATTGGTCCATACTTGACCCATGCTTAGATCCGTTTAGGTTGGGCTTGGTTTAATAATTGTTTGTGCCAAAAATAAGCAGGGAGACCAGAAGAATAGGGTCGAAGAGTGTAAGAACTGTGAAAAGATGTATACGGGCGTATGTAGGAAAAGAAATAATTATTATATGTTATAATTGTGGGCAAAAGGGATATATCTCTCCTCATTGCCCAATCCAAAGAAAAGTGTGTGTTTTAACTGTGGAGCACTAGAGCACCAAGCAAGAAATTGTCCGATGAAGAGGACAAGAGGAGGAAGTGGAAAGAAGTAAGATAAAGTCCGAGATATAGGACCTTTTGTAATAATTAAGATAATAGGAAAGATAAGATAATATCTTATGAATGTAGTATAGAAGATGATGTATAGGTATATGTATAGATATATATTGATGAGTGTAAAATATTCATTTATTTTAATTCCTTTATTTTTAGTTTATTGCATGTTTTATTGTGTATATGAGCTTATTAAGGTATTTGATGATTTCAGGAGGAATTGGAGCTGAAAAAAGGAAAAAGGAATTTTTTTGGAAAATTGATGAATTCGCCCCGGCGAGCCCAGTTGGCTTAGCGAATTCGCCTTGACAATTTCCCTTCTGTTGGTCTTCGCCCCATCGCGTACTGAGTTTGCCCAAGTCCAGTCTTCTCTGTCCAATTCGCCCCCGACGAATCTGTTAGGTTTGTATATAGCTCGAACATGCAATCAAATTACATAAATAGTGCGGAAGCGCAATAAAACGGATTTTAAAATTTTTCATACAAACCATCACCATGATCGTCCATGTGCTCAATTATCAATTAAACGAAAGAGATAAAGTATGAGAATCATACCCTTGTAGAACCATGCTTCCATAGGTACGAGTTCACCTCCAAATCCTTCGCGTTCTCCTTGAATTCTACCGATTAAATTCCTTCCTTTGATCAACGTTAGCCACCCAAGTGTTTGGCCTCTAGAGGTGATCCACCAAGGAATAATAGTTATTCAAGAAGATGGGTGTTGGCAAAACCCTAGTTTCTATCTCTATAGAAAATTACAAGTACTCTCTCTCTCCAATTCTTATGGAAGAGTGTATAATTGTCTAACCCTAAATTATGATAAGACTACTCTTATTTATAGATATAGGGAATGTAATATTCTGAACCCTAATAAGATTTGTATATATAAATTATGTGTTTAATAAATGAAATTTCATGATTTGACTTTGTAATATGTGATTGTGTATTTTATTAAACAATTAGGTCAAATAAAAATTTTTCGCCAAGCAGCTGTGTCGTGCTTAATCGGACAAAATGATTTGTCGTGCTTCCGGCGAATTCACCGAGAAGCGTCTCGGCAAATTATTTTTGTAAGCTGCTGTGTCGTACTTGGAAATGATGAAGTGCCTTGTCGTGCTTCGGAGTTAATATAATATTATATTAACTGATAAAAAAATTAAAAATAAGTTAATTAGGGTTAGAATAATAAACTGAAACAGAAACCCTAATCTAAAAACCCTAATTGATAATATTTATCTGAATTGTCTAATTGAAACCCTGATTATTTTATACGAATCTTAATTGATATTATTAGATTCTAAATAATGAATCATAATATTAATTATGAATTATTAAGGTTAAATTAAACCCTAAACGAAAGATTAAAACCCTAATTGTGAAATTAGAAACCCTAAATACCTAATTATGAAACCCTAATTCTAATTAGGTTATCTAAACTCTAAATTATGAAATGTAAAACCTTAATTATGATATATAACCCTAATTAAGGTATTACTAAACTTAAATTAACATCATAAATATGATTAGCAAAAATCTAATTTTAATTTGTAAGTAAATAAATGAAAAATCAAATTTTAAACCAATGAAAATTGAGCTAGGAGTGTGCACGCTTGTGCTCAACACACTCCAGCACAAGTAGGTTAGTAAGATCAGATGGAAAGCAGCACAAATCCCAAGCCTAGATATTTTTGGAGGCAAACATTTGGAAATTAGCTTAGGAAACCCTAATTTCACATTGCTATAAATAGAATGAGATGCTGGTCAGCTAAGCTACGAAAATTGAAGCCTATACACTTATATTACCAGCCTAAACAAGCCTCTGCAATCACAAACTCAGAATCAAAAGCCAAAAATCAAAAATTTGAAGAAAAATGTGCATAAACCCTAATTTGTTGCTAGATCTTTAAGTTTGAATTTGATGTTATGTTTAAATGTTTAAGGATATGTAATAATATGTTATTTAGTGATCTGGGTTGGTTAAACAAGGATCCATAACATTTAAATGGTCAAAATTGATGAAAAACATGAACTGACTTTGGCAGCCCAGAATGGTCTGACAGGCTATTTTGTTAGTCATTTTGATCGGCTTAAATTGGTCATTTGAGCTGTTTTAAAGTTTGTATATGTAGTATGCCATGTTAACTATAATATCCAACTGGTAGAATAATACAAAAATGTCTAGGATGAAAGTTATTAATGGTCAAAACCCGTTGACCGCTCACGGATGGCTGATTCTGAGCAACCCAGAAAATTCTAAGTATAACTGACAGCAGTCTGACAAGATTTGACCACCTTTAATCTTGCGTATATGATGTTTGTAAATGTTATTTCTTGGCTTAAACATGTTCTATGCCATGTATACTACATCCCTGAATCATTAAACCACATAAAAAATAACGACCATGAAAGTTATTAACGGTCAAACATGGTTGACCGACCATGACCAGCATGTTTCTGGGCAACCCAGAAACCTCAAGAACAGCATGAACTAGGTAGTTTGACCATGAATTATCTAGCATCAATTGATGTTGTTTATGCTTAAATTTCATATGTCGTTATACCTTGTCATGCCTACTATAACAACAAACAAAGATCCAATCCAAAACATTAACCAACTGGCACTAATTTGCGGTCAAACGTCCCTACTCGACCATGACCGGCTGTTCTTCATAAAGAACACCTTTAGCGACAAAATTCATACTTAAACCCAGAAACCTAGAAACCCTATGAAGACTGTCGCTAAAGCCTTTTGCGACGGTTTTAAATAAAATTTAATAAAAATAATTAAATAAATTAATAAATAAATATTAAATAATTATAAATAATTAATAATTATATTCGAAAATTCATTTTTAATTATAAAAATTTATTTTTAATATATTTTTATATATTTAAATAATAATAATAATTATAATAAATCATTTAATAATTACATTAATTATTTAAAAATGATATTAAATCATTTAATAATTATATTAATTATTTAAAAATGATATTTAGGTCAATAAAATTATTATATATAATAATTAAATAAAATATTAAATGTTTAAATATTATTAATGATAAATAAATTATTTAAATAATATATTAAGTATTTAAAAATTTCTTTAAATGATAATTAAATCATTTAAATATTAAATTAAGTTTTGAAAATTATTATAAGTAATAAGTAAATTATTATAATGATAAAAATAAATTATAAAAATATTATTAATGATAAAATAAATCATTTAAATAATATTCTATGTTTCTAAAAATATTATATATGATAAATAAATTATTTAAATAATATTTTTGGTGTCTAAAAATATTCTAAATGGCAAATAAATTATTTAAATAACATATTAAATGTTTTAAAAATATTCTAAATGATAATTAAATCATTTAAAAATATTCCTAAGCTTGTAAAATTATTTAAAAATACTTCCAAGCTTCTGAAAATTATTTAAAAATAATACCAAGCTTCTAAAAATGTTATAAATAATAAATAAATTATTTATACTAATAATTAAGCTTCCAAATGAAGTTTTATCGAACAACCTATGTGTTTAAGTGATTAAGGACGCGACCAAGACACCGAATCGACGTTGAACCTTAATGAAACTTGCCTAGATTAGCGTAATACATGTTTATATACGTGCTAACGCTTATTATTGGTATACGTAGACTACGTACGTTGACCAACTGTCTTAAATTTTAATGAAACTACGCTAAGGCAAGTCTCCGAACCTTGTTACATTTAAGCAATTCATTTATGTCTTGCTATCAATTATTGTGAAGTTATTGCTACTTGTTCAGCTTAACTTAAGAAATGAAATCATTTATTGACTGTTTGAGCTTAAAATTGTTGTGTCAAACCAAATTGTTTTGGTACGACATCTATACTGAGTAAAAGGGACACCGTGGATGGAAGGTGGTCCGACAAACCTTCGAATAAGGTTTAAATTGGCAATTAAATGAATTGACAAATATTGGCAATTAAGTTAAATTGACCGAAAATGTGGTAGGATGATATGCATACTCCTAGGATATTGGTGAGGCTGATCACCTACCAGATATCCGATCTCAAAGAGGTTCTAAGTCATTGAAGACTGACAGAACAAATTAAAATATATGGTTCCGGTACAGAACCCTCAGTATCAATTATACATCACCTGACATATTTCAAATCAAACACACTGTGTTTACATTTTCAAATGAACTTGCTGAGCATTTGTAGCTCATTCTTGCGCATATCTTCTTTTGCAGCTTTAAATGATATCCCTAGCACTTCTGGGACAGATAAAGGAAAAGGGCATGCTTACTAGTTTTATTAACTGCTTTTGAATAATCTAAGTCTTTTAAAGGCTTTTGTTGTAATAACTTAGTACTTAGAACAATGTAATCGAAACAAATGATATGTAATATATTATGATCCTTTATTTCATTGATTGCGTTATACTCTGATCTTTATTTTATTTAGTGTAGTTGTACTAAGTTAGATACAGTATCTATACGAACTATACATCTGAAGAGGGTATTTAAATGACGTTGAAAGTCCTATAAGCTCTGGGGTTACACTTAATGAGCGTCGGTAAGGTGCCATCTTTACCGAAATGCGCCCCTCAGTTCAATGGACAATCTTATCATTAATACTGTGAATGTCAGATAGATAGGGAATATAAATATGAAAGAGGTATTCATTATATATGAATCTATACATCTAAGTGAGGGTATCCAAACACAGACAACGTTCTGGCCGGAACTAGTACCTGTTATGGGATACTATGAACCTTGGATAGA
This sequence comes from Aralia elata, assembly GCA_034770075.1. Taxonomy (NCBI): domain Eukaryota; kingdom Viridiplantae; phylum Streptophyta; class Magnoliopsida; order Apiales; family Araliaceae; genus Aralia; species Aralia elata. Next base: position 184,756 of record JAVJAP010000111.1, read on the forward strand.
TAGAAGTCATATTTTATTGAATATTTATAGTTGTATAGTTTCACGTGAGCACCAGATCTGCTACAGGGCAGTGTGGAGATTTGGGGGCGTCACAGGTTGGTATTAGAGCTGTAGATTATAGCTCTAAGGTAGTTAGGAAATACCTTAGGATATAGTCTTTAAGTCCGTAAAATACTTAATCATACATAAAATAATCTTAAAAGCTTTATCTTATGTGTAAATTTGTTTCCCCATTAATACTAAATAAATTAAAATTCTTTTGTAGGATGGCAGGAGTAGATCAACACATAGGATGGCTATCAGACAGTGAGCCCGATGAGGTGCCTGATTATGAGCCGGCTACCCTTGAGCTAGATTTAGAAGAGGAGGAAGAACTCCTACATGACCAAGAAATATTAGAGGCTGAGGATGCTAATTACCCTATAGATGGACAACTGATAGATCCAGAACCCGATGAAGTCATTGGAGTAGGGCAGATGATGCATGTCGACAGACACGAAGAGATAGTTATTGGATTAGTTCAGCAGTCAACGGAAGAATTATAGGCTGCTAACTCTCGGACAGGCATAGCTGCAGGTTTACTGGAAAGTGAGAGAGATACGACTCGTCGTCTGAGGACACTTCTTCAGAACACCCAGAAGGAGAAACAGGATGCGCAAACGCAGGTGTACAGAGCTGACAAGAAGTGTAGGACTGCATTTGAGGACATAGAACGAAGGGTGTTTAGGTATCCTGTGGAGGAGGAGAATGATGATTATATGATCGATAGAGTGGTGGTTAGTCATATGACACGGGATGCTTATAAGGGAGTACGTGATTGATTAGATTAGTATAGTACTTAGTTTACGTTTCGTAGTTTGTAATATACAAATTTTGAGGTTGTAAAATAGTGAGTTCTTTGTACTAACTAGTGGTGGTCTAAACCACTAGTCGAATATGTATTCGTTCTGCATGTTATATACAAATTGCGTTTGTATAATCAAAGTGTTAGTTTTATGTGTAACATATTCTTATATTTATACATGTTTTTCTTTATTTTAGAGTTATGGCATCAGGAAGGAGAACCCAAACTAGAAATGAGTCTACCGAAACAAACCCCACACAATAATTGGTAGATATACTCTTAGAAGTTTTACAAAATCATCCACCACATCAACCTACCACAGTTAATCCACAAAGTACTATGTTCAAGGACTTTAAACTGGTAGGACCGCCTGAATTTAAGGGAACCGTAGAACCTATTGAGGCACAAACTTGGGTTACCGAAATAGAGAAGGTTTTTGTGGTAACTAATGTCGGCGAAGATCAAAAGACGGTCTTTGCCACTTTTTTCCTCAAAGGTGAGGCGAACCATTAGTGGGAAAATACTAAAATTCGTGCGGGTGAGGGTATAATTCCTTGGACTAGATTTAAGGAACTATTTTTCGAAAATTACTTTCCCCAATCGATGCAGGATCGTATGGAGGTACGGTTCCTAGAATTGAAACAAGGGGAGCTTACTATATCCCAGTATACGGCTAAGTTCAATGAATTAGCTAGGTTTGCCCCACATCAGGTCAATACGGAGGTAAGGAAGACCAGGAGATACGAAGAGGGATTGAAACCCCAAATTCGTAGTAAGTTGTCAGTGTTCCAAGTGAGAACTTTTCCTGAAATTCTCGAGAAAGCTATCATCGCTGAAAATGAGAATGAAGCTTTGATAAAATTTCATAAAGAGAAAAGGAATTGGAATGAAGGAGGGAAGTTTAAAGGAGAAGTTAATACAGGGGGTACTAATAATAACAAGAGGAAGTGGGATGCCACTATTCCTACAAACTTTGTGAGGAGGGGTAACAATTACAACAACAACAACAACAGAAACCAGAACAGTAATAATAAGGCGGTACGTTGTGTTATATGTGGAAAGAATCACGCGGGAGTATGTCGCCACAGAGTGATTACTTGTTACCATTGTGGACAAGAGGGACATTTTTCCCCTAATTGTCCCAAAAAGAGTAATGATAATACTCCTCAGGGTAACCCGAATGTTACTTGTTACACATGTGGTGCAACTGGGCATGTGTCTAGGAATTGCCCGAGGAATAGAAACCAACTTGGGGGAGGAAATCAAGTCCCAAACAATAACACCAAACCGACAATAGCAGGAGCTGGAGGTCCAGGTCGTCCAACAGCCAGGACGTTTAATATGACGATGAGGGATGTTGTTGCTGCACCGGACGTGGTAACTGAAAGTAGTACGCACATAAGCCAATCATATTTGATATGATGTAGCATATACTTTGTAATCTTATTTGATTGTTAAAGACATTTTACTTTATCTACATGGTGATGTTATATTATGTGATAAACTCATAGTTTTGAGCAATGTTTTTAGAATCATGATGGTGATCATGCTAATGAGATCTAAATTCTAGATAGCTCACAAACTAAAATTGTTCCTAATCGTTGGATTACTAAAAAGGGGATTAGTGAATCCGGATAGATTAGTACATACGTTGCTTGCTCTTATGAAGAGGATGATTGATCTCGTAATCATTTATGTGGAGACACTAAAGCAAGTATATAGGTGCTTATTAGAGAATAAGTTCACTGAACGTGGCTCGCTAAGGAATACCTAATGGAGTTTTACTCGCCTGTCAATAGGAATTCCTCTAGTGATAGTAGTACAAGTGATCCTTGGACTTGAGATCATCATAGTATCTTGTGTATGATGAGTTATACTTTGACATGTCCCTTAAGACCTTTAGGGTATATCAAAAGGTATGATTGATTATAATAAGTTATATATGGAGATAGGTGAATGATCAATAAAGAATCTACCACTTCTAGTAAAAGGAGAGAATGTCCTATGTGATTCGATAAATGACGACTCAGAAGTCTTTGGCCAAAGCAGAATGAAATTAGAAAGGAGTTTATAATTTGCATTAATTAGAGTTGTGCATTTGAGAATCGAAATACATATAATTAAATAAAATAAGACTTGACAGTAATTCCATGTCTTATATTTAATTGGGACATTGTATGGTAGAAGGATTGAATTGTACGGTAACTATGCACTAAAAGGTTCTTTTATGATTAATGTTGAAATCTATATTATCTGGAAAGTCGTTGATCGCTAAGGGGGCTTACCCTTATTGTAGAATAAATATTATTTATTTAAATGAATTAAATAGTTTAATTTATTTATTTAAATAAGATTAGAATTGTTCTAATTGATTTATTCACAACCGGTTTAATATGGAGAACCTAAAGGGTCACACCGCAAAAGAAAAATATTTATTTAAGAAGTAAATGGCATAATTGTAATAATAAGTTAAGTGTATTTAATTTAGTCTATGGAGATAGAATAAATTAAATAGCTTAATATTTATTATTTAATATTTAGAAATATTAAATATAAATTAATAAGAGGAGTCTTATTATTATTATTACTATTATTATTATTTAATTCCTAATAGGGATTGGGAATTAATTAATAGAAGTACTCTAACATGAATTCCTAATTGGATTAGGAGTTTAATTTAATTAAAGGAGTTTAATTAGAATAGAAACCCTAATCCTAAATAGTTTAGGGAAGGGTTTTCCTACATCTATAAATAAGAGAAGTCTTATCCTAGATTAGGGTTACACACTCTTGCATAAGAATTGTAGAGAGTACTTACAATTTCTATAGAGATAGAAACTAGGGTTTTGCCAACACCCATCTTCTTGAACAAGTATTATTCCTTGGTGGATCACCTCTAGAGGCCAAACACTTGGGTCGCTAACGTTGATCATAGGAAGGAATTTAATCGGTGGAATTCAAGGAGAACGCGAAGGAATTGGAGGTGAACTTGTACCTGAGGAAGCTAGAATTCTACAAGGGTATAATTCTTATTCTCCATCTCTTTCGTTTAATTAATAATTGTGCATAAAGAAAGATCATGGTGATGGTTTGTATAAAATTTTAAAATCTGATTTTATCGCGCTTCCGCACTATTTATGTAATTTGATTGCATATCCGCGCTATGTACAAACCTAACAGTGGTATCAGAGCCAAATTTTATTCGAATTATTAATTATTTTGATTCTGTATATACATTGATATGTCTTAAGAACAATTTAATTGGGCATAATTGTTTGTGTAAAATTATTTTATTTATTTTTTATTTATTTTGATTTTATTTATTTTCAATTAAGATAAAAGGTTTATTTTGAATTGGAATATAATTAAAATTAAAAGTTTTATTTGAACTTGGAATTGGATTCTACGTTAACTAGAATAAAGGAGTTTATTCATATATGGAATAGGATTCCATGTTTCCTAGAATAAAGGAGTTTATTCACATATGAAATAGGATTCCATGTTTCCTAGAATAAAGGAGTTTATTCACATATGAAATAGGATTCCATGTTTCCTTAAAAAATAAAGATGTTTATTTTGATAAGGAATAGGATTCAACATATTTTATTTTTCAACAATTTTAAGTTCAAAATAAAGGTGTTTATTTTAAACTTGAAATTGGTTTCCATATTAATTAAAATAAAGGAGTTTATTTTGATTTGGAATTTGATTAAAAATAAAGGAGTTTATTTTTATTCAAAAAATTGGATAAATTAAAATAAAAGAGTTTATTTTGATTTGGAATATGATTAAAATAAAGAAGTTTATTTTAATTAAAATTGGATTTCATGATAACTAATTAGAGTTGGAATTGGATTCCATGATAACTAATTGGAGTTGAAATTGAATTTTATACTAACTAATATTGCCCATTAAATGATATCAATGCATATATGGAATGATTTTATTATTCATGAAATGAATGTTATTTATTGATACATATAGAGATATGTATGATGATAAATAGGGATTGATTATGGACTATTGACCAATGTGTGATTGGATTTATTTTAGTGGATGCTTGAATGAATGGGTTTTATAAATGGGGTCTGCGTACCTCGTCTTCTCTAGTTTTTCCTTGATGTAAATTCTATCTTCCTCCTATGTAGCTCCCCTTGACTGCTGATCAAGGTTTCTATTTATTGTAAACAGTTTATGTAATAGGTTTAGTTAGAATTACTTGAAGAATTGGAGACAAAGGAGCAAGGAGCGCTTGAAGACCCGTTTGTAATGGAGCCCGGGTTTAAATGTAATAGTTATATTTAAATTTAATTCTTGCACCCTAGGTTTGACCTTTTGGTTCACTTGGTGGCTCTAGTGAAGCAAACTAGAATAAAAGTCCATAATCAATCCGGGTAGAATATAGTATTCTATATGTGCATGCTTGCTATGTATATATTATATATTATACAACATGTTTCGCATGTTAAATAATATGACGCGTATTTTATATATATATGTGCATGCGCGCTAAACAAGATGAGACAAATAATAACAAACCCCTCAAAGAAATCATATTAAGTCCTAAGCGTTCAAAGATATTTGGAATATCGAACGCCGCCTTCTAGCAATGTAAAGCAATAGAATATTAAATATTTAATATGAGTTTGTTGTGTCACCACAAGCCAAGTATTAAAATATTTAAGATGTTGCTTTATCACATTTGATGCTTATACATAGACTGAACGATGCTGTTTTGTTGTGTCACCACAAGGAAAGTGTTTTTCTTTCGAATATATGGAAGTACTAGGATGGACTTAACTTGGATATTTTGATTCGGATGTGTCACCACTTGATCAAAATAATCTAAGAGGCAAAATACAAGGAGTTACATAGAGATGTAATTGACAATAGTTGTTTACCTATTTATTTATATATCGTTTGTTGTGTCACCACAAGGCTATATACATTTAAAATGGGATCCTTAGACTCACTAGCAAATCTTTAATTAGAATTGCCGAACTATATAATGAGGGTAATATAGTTTGATGAAAATAGTGGGAGATACCAATTTAAAATAAAGACCTAATTTATTTTGGTAATTAGTTAAAAATGAATGTATGCTAAAATGTTGTTAAATTACAAATTCATTTACAGAATTTTACGATGTCTAATTCACTATCACTGCATAGTATATTATATGCTAATTAACCGGACCGAATTACACGGACTAGTTAAGGAATTTGAGAATAGTTCTCAAGGCTGAAAAGTTATCTTATGTCCTTAATATACCTATCCCTGCAATGGTTGCATACAATGCCTCAGAGGAAGAGATTGCTACTTTTAGAAAGTGGCAAGATGATGCACAGTTGGCTCAATGCATCATGCTCGCATCCATGAGTAACGAGCTTCAGCGTCAGCATGAAACTATGGATGCTCCTACTGTACTCCGGCACCTTCAAGGAGTTGAAGGGTGAGGAAAGTAGGACTATTAGATATCAGATATCTAAGGAGCTCTTCCGATCTAGAATGACCGATGGCACTACAATACAGACATATGTCCTAAAATGATCAATTTGATTGAACAATTGGGACAACTGGGTTTTAATGGATGGAGAGATGATCCAAGATTTGATCTTGCAATCACTTCCAGACTCTTTCTCACAAATTGTTGTGAATTTCCACATGAATAAGCTATATGTCAGCCTGCCTGAGTTGCTTAAACATGTTGAAAACTGTAAAGAGTCACTTTCCAACCAAGAAAGACCAAGTCTTACTGGTAGATGATTCTTCTAGGAAGTAGAAGAGGGCTAAAGGATCTTCTTAAAAGAAGAACAATTCAAAGAAGGTAAAAGGAAAGGCAAAAATAAAGGACAATAAGAACAAGACTGATGCAGATAGCAAAAGAAGTTTGCTTCCACTGCAATAAGCCTGGATACTAGAATTAAAACTAGAGGGTAACCAGAAGAAGCTTAGTGAAGCTTCGGTTACAAATATGGGTTTGTTCATGATTGAAATAAATTTTTCTATAAGTCAAGGTTCTACTTGGGTATTGGATACCGGCTGTAGTTCTCACGTATGCAATCCAATGCAGAGACTAAGCAGAAGTAGAAAGCTAAACAAAGAATAAGTAATCTTACGCGTGGAGAATGAAGCAATGGTTGCTGCATTAACCGTAAGAACTTATAGTTTAGCATTACCTACGGGCAAGTCTATTAAGTTAATAAGTTGTTATTATGTTCCAGTTCTCTTTAGAAACATTATTACTTCCGTTGTTGGACAAGGAAGGTTCTGGTATTATATTTAAGAACAATTGTTGTTCTATTTATAATGATAATGTTTTGTTTGAAACTGGAAGATTACTTGATAGACTTTGTATACTTGACTTACATGAAAATTATTTTGCAAATTGAACAAACTAATAAAAAAAAAAAGGAGATGGTCATTCAAAGAGTTGAATATGTGTATTTGATGAAATACAAGTCTGAATCATTTGAAATGTTCAAAGAATTCAGAAGTGAAACATATTGACAGAGTATTAAGATTTTTTGATCAGATCGAGGAAAGAATACTTGTACAATGAGTTTCTAGATCATCTCAAAATGGTATTTTCTCATAATGGACACTTCCTGATACGCAATAATTGATTGGTGTATCTAAAAGGAGAAATTGTACCTTGTTGGACATGGTGCAGTCCATAATGATTTTTACCGATATTCTAGTATCCATCTGGGGTTATGTCCTAAAAACAGCTGCATATCTACAAAATAAGGTAACCTCAAAAATCTGGCCCCAAGACTCCATAAAAGTTATGGATAGGGAGGATTCCTAATCTTAAGTATGTTAAGATAAGGGTTGTCCAGCTTATGTGAAAATGTTTCGAAGATAAGTTTGGGACAAAATCTGACAAGTGCAGACTTGTGGGATATCCTAAAGTAAGTTTAGGGCATTATTACTATAATCCTACACGCTGCCTTCTTAGATAAAGGTGTTTATCATTGAAGGAGCTAGTGGGAGGGTAAAAGATCTTAAAGGAGTTCAAGAACCACAAAGCACTTTATCTCGAATCGAGGAACCTGTAGATAGACCTATTGTACCACAACCGAATCGTAAATCTGGAAGAGTACCGAAGATACCTGGGGGTATGGATTCATCATAGAGGATGATGATGAGGTACGCATCATAGAGGATGATGATCCAGTTATATACAATGAGGCTATGAGTAGAAGACACTCAGAGAAATGGCAGATGGCCATGAAATCCGAAATGGACTCCATGTATGAGAACCAAGTATAGACTCTGGTTACTCCACAAAAGGGCATAGTGCCAAGAGTGTGAATATGGGTCTTTAAGAGAAAGACTGGGGCAAATGGCAAGGTGGAGACCTATAAGACCAGACCTGTTTAAAAGGTTTCAAATAAAGTCAAGGAGTTGACTGTGATAAAACCTTATTACTAGGTAATGCTCAAGTCCATTTGGATTTTGCTTGTGATTGTAGCTTATTACGAAATCTGGCAAAAATGGATGTGGAGACACCCTTCCTCAATGAAGACTTGAGGAGAATGTATGTATGATACAGCCAGAGGAATTTGTTTCAAAGGTTGAAGCAAATCATGTTTTAAGCTACAATGATCCATTTATGGATTGAAGTAAGCTTCTCAAAAATGGAACATTCATTTTGATGAGACAATCAAAAGAGTTTGATTTTATCAAAAATGAGAATGAACCTAGTGTGTACAAAAGGGTAATTGGGAGCACTGTGACATTCTTGGTATTATATGTTGATATACTACCGACAAGGAATAACACACCAATGCTACAATCAGTAAAGATAAAATTGTCTAAACATTCTTCCAGGAATGACTTGGGAGGAGCATCCTATAAATTGGGGATAGAAATCTATATAGATAGATTTAAAAGGATGTTTGGCTTGACCCAATGAACGTATATTCATTCGATGCTAAAGGCGTTTAGCATTGCAAACTCTAAGAAAGGTCTCATGATGATGAGCCATGGAGTGTATCTCTCTAAAATTGTCCCCAATTAAAAGAGAGATCGCATGAGTTACTATCATGCATGCAATGAATATACTAGGCTTGATGTTGATCAGTCATATTCTAGAGAAGATCACTGTAAGACAGTGATAAACATCTTTAAGTACTAAACCGGTATTGAAGATGTAATCATAATTCATGGTAGGTCCGAATTAAAACTAGAGGGCTAAACAGACTCAAGTTTTTTCAGACTGACCAAGACGATAACAAATCCACTTTAAGGTAAATCGTTACCTTGAAAGGTGGTGCAGTGAATTGGAAAAGTTCCAAACAGCAAAAAAGTTGCTGGTTTAATGACAAAGACAAAGTATATAGCTGTAAATGAAGCTGCAAGCTAATTGTTTGGATGAAAAGTTCATTACAGAACTAGGAATAGTTCCCAAGTCTCATCTTGGATTCAAACATGTGTTGCGGCACTTTCATTTGATTAGTAAAATCATTGAAAGAAGAAAAGTCACTATAGAGATAGTGGACTCTCGAGAACAGCATTGCATATCCATCTACTGAAGCTTTATCCAACAGCAGGATAATCGTCACTTAGAGAAGAAGGGTATTAGATACCATGGCGATTGGCTTTAGTGCAAGTGGGAGATTGAAAGTAGTATGCACACAAGCTAATCATACTTTGTAATCTTATTTGTTTGTTAAAGGCATTTTACTTTATCTACATAGTGCTGTTATATTTAATGTGATAAACCCATAGTTTTGAGCAATGTTTTTAGAATCATGATGGTGATCATGCTAATGAGATCTAAATTCTAGATAGCTCACAAACTAAAATTGTTCCTAATCGTTGGATTACTAAAAAGGGGATTAGTGAATCCGGATAGATTAGTACATACGTTGCTTGCTCTTATGAAGAGGATGATTGATCTCATAATTATTTGTGTGGAGACATTAAAGCAAGTATGTAGGTGATTATTAGAGAATAAGTTCACTGAACGTGGCTCGCTAAGGAATACCTAATGGAGTTTTACTCGCCTGTCAATAGGAATTCCTCTAGTGATAGTAGTACAAGTGATCCTTGGACTTGAGATCATCATAGTATCTTGTGTATGATGAGTTATACTTTGACATGTCCCTTAAGACCTTTAGGGTATATCAAAGGGTATGATTGGGTATAATAAGTTATATATGGAGATAGGTGAATGATCAATAAAGAATCTACCACTTCTAATAAAAGGAGAGAATGTCCTATGTGATTCGATAAATGACGACTCAGAAGTCTTTGGCCAAAGCAGAATGAAATTAGAAAGGAGTTTCTAATTTACATTAATTAGAGTTGTGCATTTGAGAATCGAAATACATATAATTAAATAAAATAAGACTTGACAGTAATTCAATGTCTTATATTTAATTGGGACATTGTATGGTAGAAGGATTGAATTGTACGGTAACTATGCACTAAAAGGTTCTTTTATGATTAATGTTGAAATCTATATTATCTGGAAAGTCGTTGATCGCTAAGGGGGCTTACCCTTATTGTAGAATAAATATTATTTATTTAAATGAATTAAATTGTTTTATTTATTTATTTAAATAAGATTAGAATTGTTCTAATTGATTTATTCACAACCGATTTAATATGGAGAACCTAAAGGGTCACACCGCAAAAGGAAACTATTTATTTAAGAAGTAAATGGCATAATTGTAATAATAAGTTAAGTGTATTTAATTTAGTCTATGGAGATAGAATAAATTAAATAGCTTAATATTTATTATTTAATATTTAGAAATATTAAATATAAATTAATAAGAGGAGTCTTATTATTATTATTACTATTACTATTATTTAATTCCTAAAAGGGATTGGGAATTAATTAATAGAAGTACTCTCACATGAATTCCTAATTGGATTAAGAGTTTAATTTAATTAAAGGAGTTTAATTAGAATAGAAACCTAATCCTAAATGGTTTAGGGAAGGGTTTTCCTACATCTACAAATAAGAGAAGTCTTATCATAGATTAGGGTTACACACTCTTGCACAAGAATTGTAGAGAGTACTTACAATTTCTATAGAGATAGAAACTAGGGTTTTGCCAACACCCATCTTCTTGAACAAGTATTATTCCTTGGTGGATCACCTCTAGAGGCCAAACACTTGGGTGGCTAACGTTGATCAAAGGAAGGAATTTAATCGGTGGAATTCAAGGAGAACGCGAAGGAATTGGAGGTGAACTTGTACCTGAGGAAGCTAGAATTCTACAAGAGTATAATTCTTATTCTCCATCTCTTTCGTTTAATTAATAATTGTGCATAAAGAAAGATCATGGTGATGGTTTGTATAAAATTTTAAAATCTGATTTTATCGCGCTTCCGCACTATTTATGTAATTTGATTGCATATCCGTGCTATGTACAAACCTAACAGTAACAGGTATTATCCCTATCGACACTTTAAATACATATGTGTTATTCGACTCTGGTGCTACTTGTTCTTTCGTGTCTAATGACTTTGCTAAGAAATTGACAATGCCATGCGAAGACTTAGGCATACCTTTTAATGTGGAAATCGCAAACAATGAGATAATTTCCGTCGAAACCATAAATAAGAATTGTGCCGTAGAGATTAAGGGACACAAGTTTCTTGTGAACCTCATTCCTATACAACTAGGGGAATTTGATATAATCTTAGGAATGGATTGGCTGATAAATTATAATGCAATAATTGACTGCCAGCGGAAGCGGGTAAATCTAGTGACTGCTTCAGAGTCAAAAGTAGTGTTCAACGGTGGTTGTTCACCTAAACGATCTCACTATCTTACAGTAATGCAAGTAGAGAGATTGCTTAGGAAGGGTTGTACAGGCTATTTGGCATACATAGTAGATACTCGAAAGGAAGGAGTAAAGCTAGAGCAAATACCTGTAGTTGGAGAAATGTGTTTCCAGATGAGTTACCAGGTCTACCTCCGGATAGGGAGATCGAGTTCGTTATCGATCTAGCACCTGGTACGACACCCGTTTCAAAGGCACCGTATAGGATGGCGCCAATAGAGTTGAAAGAGTTATTTGTACAGTTACAGGAACTCCTAGACAAGAAGTACATACAACCCAGTGTTTCACCATGGGGAGCACCGGTGTTGTTTGTAAAGAAGAAGGATGGAACGTTAAGGTTATGCATCAACTATAGAGAATTAAATAAGTTAACTATAAAGAACAAATATCCTTTACCACGAATTGATGATTTGTTTGACCAGTTGAAAGGGGCCGAACACTTTTCGAAGATCGACCTACGATCAGGTTATCATCAATTAAAGGTAAGAAAAGAAGATGTGCCGAAGACAACGTTTAGGACACGCTACGGACATTATGAGTTTCTTGTGATGTCTTTTGGATTAACCAATGTGCCGACAGCATTTATGGACTTAATGAACCGAGTGTTTAAACCATGCTTAGACAAATTTATTGTAGTGTTCATCGATGATATTTTAGTATACTCGAGAACAAAGGAGGAGCATGCTGAACACTTAAGGGGCGTATTGGAAATATTACGCAAGGAACAACTTTATGCAAAGTTTTCCAAATGTGAATTCTGGTTGGAACGAGTCCAATTCTTGGGTCATGTGATTGAAAAGAATGGAATAGCGGTAGATCCAGCAAAGATAGAAGCAGTTGTGAATTGGGAACAACCAACGACTCCAACAGAAGTAAGAAGTTTTCTCGGTTTAACAAGGTACTATAGGCGATTTATGCAAGATTTTTCAAAGATAGCAACCCCGCTAACCAATTTGACTCGAAAGACGGTAAAGTACGTCTGGACAGACAGATGTGAAGAAAGCTTCCAAGAGTTGAAGAAGCGGTTAAGCATGGCACCAATATTATCTTTACTAGATGATACAGGAGGCCTTGTAGTTTATAGTGATGCGTCACACAAGGGATTAATGCAACATGGGAAGGTGATTGCATATGCATCAAGACAACTCAAAGATTATGAGAAGAGGTATCCTACGCATGATCTTGAGTTAGCCGCGGTAGTATTTGCCTTAAAAATTTGGAGGCATTATTTGTACGGGGAGAAATGTGAAATATATACGGATCATAAGAGTCTGAAGTATATTTTCACGCAAAAGGAATTAAACATGAGGCAGAGAAGATGGCTAGAGTTGATAAAAGATTTCGACTGTGAAATTTTATATCATCCAGGAAAAGCCAATGTCGTAGCAGACGCATTGAGTCGGAAGAACCAAGAAAAGTTAAATGTGATGACTAATAACGAGGTACTGATAAAAGAGTTTGACAAATTTGAGATCGAGGTGGGAGTTCCAGTTAACTGTACCCAGAAGTTATTTGTCATGGAGGGTAGTTCGACTTTATTGGATAGAATCAAAGAACTACAGGAGACTGATGCAGAATATCAGAAGTATAAGGCAGAAATGACTCATAAAAAGAATGTTAAGTTTAGAGTGGATAAGGATGGAGTACTGAGATATGAAAATAGAATTTGGGTACCTTCAGTACAAAAACTAAAAGACGAAATACTGAATGAAGCCCACAGTTCTAAATTCGCTGTACATCCAGGGAGTACAAAAATGTATAAAGACTTGAGCCAACATTTTTGGTGGTCTAACATGAAAAGAGAGATAGCAGAGTGGGTAAGTAAATGTTTAACATGTCAAAGGGTTAAAGCTGAACATCAAAAGCCGAGTGGATTATTACAACCCTTAGAAATTCCTAAGTGGAAATGGGAGCATATTACCATGGATTTCGTAGTTGGTCTCCCAAATACACAAAAAGTTCACAATGTCATTTGGGTAATTGTAGATCGTCTTACTAAATCAGCTCATTTTCTACCCATAAAAGTTAGCTTCAATCTTGACCAATTGGCCAAACTTTACATCAATGAAATTATTTCTAGACATGGAGTCCCTGTTTCTATAGTATCAGACCGAGATCCACGATTTACTTCGAATTTTTGGACAAGTCTCCAGAAAAATTTAGGAACTCAGTTGAGACTAAGTACAGCATACCATCCACAAACTGACGGTCAGAGTGAGAGAACCATCCAGACATTGGAAGACATGTTGCGCTCTTGCATCATGGATTTCAAGGGAAGTTGGGAAGATCAATTACCTTTGTTAGAATTTTCATACAACAATAGCTACCATGCCAGCATAGGAATGCCACCATTTGAAGCCTTATATAGAAGAAAATGTATAACACCTTTATGTTGGGATGAGGTCGGAGAGCGACAAATGTTAGGACCTGAAATAGTACAACAAACCGCGGAGGTAATCCGAATTATACGAGGAAGACTACAAGCATCACAAGATCGACAAAAGAAATATGTTGATCAACATAGAAAGTTACAAGATTTTGAAGTCGGTAGTCACGTATTCTTAAAAGTATCTCCGTGGAAAGGCAAAATTCGATTTGGGAAGAAAATTAAGTCCAAGATTCATTGGACCATTTCAGATACTGAGAAAGATAGGTGAGGTAGCCTATGAGGTAGCCCTACCTCCCGAGCTAGAACATATTCATAATGTGTTTCATGTGTCCGTGTTACGACCTTACAAACCCGATTATAAACACGTTATCGATTACGAACCTATCCAGATCGAGAAAGATTTATCTTATGAAGAAATTCCTATCGAAATCATAGATAGGAAAGAACAACATTTGCGAAATAAAGTGATCCCTTCAGTCAAAGTTATTTGGAGGAATCAAAATATAGAGAAAGCTACGTGGGAGCTTGAGAGTAAAATGCGAGATAGTTACCCACACTTATTTGTATAACCCGTACTGTAATTTCGAGGACGAAATTCTTATTAGTGGGGTGAATGTAATATTCTGAACCGTAATAAGATTTGTATATGTAAATTATGTGTTTAATAAATGAAATTTCATGATTTGACTTTGTAATATGTGATTGTGTATTTTATTAAACAATTAGGTCAAATAAAATTTTTTCGCCAAGCAGCTGTGTCGTGCTTAATCGGACAAAATGATTTGTCGTGCTTCCGGCGAATTCACCGAGAAGCGTCTCGGCAAATTATTTTTGTAAGATGCTGTGTCGTACTTGGAAATGACGAAGTGCTTTGTCGTGCTTCGGAGTTAATATAATATTATATTAACTGATAAAAAATTTTAAATAAGTTAATTAGGGTTAGAATAATAAACTGAAATATAAACCCTAATCTGAAAACCCTAATTGATAATATTTATCTGAATTGTCTAATTGAAACCCTAATTATTTTATAAGAATCTTAATTGATATAATTAGATTCTAAATAATGAATCATAATATTAATTATGAATTATTAAGGTTAAATTAAACCCTAAACGAAAGATTAAAACCCTAATTGTGAAATTAGAAACCCTAAATACCTAATTATGAAACCCTAATTCTAATTAGGTTATCTAAACTCTAAATTATGAAATGTAAAACCCTAATTATGATATATAACCCTAATTAAGGTATTACTAAACTTAAATTAACATCATAAACATGATTAGCAAAAATCTAATTTTAATTAGTAAGTAAATAAATGAAAAATCAAATTTTCAACCAATGAAAATTGAGCTAGGAGTGTGCAAGTTTGTGCTCAACACACTCCAGCATAAGTAGGTTAGTAAGATCAGATGGAGAGCAACACAAATCCCAACCCTAGATATTTTTGAAGGCAAACATTTGGAAACTAGCTTAGGAAACCCTAATTTCACATTACTATAAATAGAATGAGATGCTGGTCAGCTAAGCTATGAAAATTGAAGCCTATACACTTATATTACCAGCCTAAACAAGCCTCTGCAATCACAAACTCAGAATCAAAAGTCAGAAATCAAAAATTTGAAGAAAAAGGTGCATAAACCCTAATTTGTTGCTAGATCTTTAAGTTTGAATTTGATGTTATGTTTTAATGTTTAAGGATATGTAATAATATGTTATTTAGTGACCTGGGTTGGTTAAACAAGGATCCATAACATTTAAATGGTCAAAATTGATGAAAAACATGAACTGACTTTGGCAGCCCAGAATGGTCTGACAGGCTATTTTGTCAGTCATTTTGATCGGCTTAAATTGGTCATTTGATCTGTTTTAAAGTTTGTATATGTAGTATGCCATGTTAACTATAATATCCAATTGGTAGAATAATAAAAAAAAATGTCTAGGATGAAAGTTATTAATGGTCAAAACCCGTTGACCGCTCACAGATGGCTGATTCTGGGCAACCCAGAAACCTCAAGAACATCATGAACTAGGTAGTTTGACCATGAATTATCTAGCATCAATTGATGTTGTTTATGCTTAAATTTCATATGTCATTATACCTTGTCATGCCTACTATAACAACAAACAAAGATCCAATCCAAAACATTAAGCAACTAGAATTAATTTGCAGTCAAACGTCCCTACTCGATCATGACCGGCTGTTCTTCATGAAGAACACCTTTAGCGACAAAATTGATACTTAAACCCAGAAACCTAGAAACCCTATGAAGACTGTCGCTAAAGCCTTTTGCGACGGTTTTAAATAAAATTTAATAAAAATAATTAAATAAATTATATAAAATAATAAATAAATATTAAATAATTATAAATAATTAATAATTATATTCGAAAATTTATTTTTAATTATAAAAATTTATTTTTAATATTTTTATATATTTCTGAATTATTATTTAATTTAATTAAATAATTATAATAATTATAATAAATCATTTAATAATTACATTAATTATTTAAAAATGATATTAAATTATTTAATAATTATATTAATTATTTAAAAATGATATTAAGGTAAATAAAATTATTATATTTAATAATTAAATAAAATATTAAATGTTTAAATATTATTAATGATAATTAAATCATTTAAATATTAAATTAAGTTTTGAAAATTATTATAAGTAATAAGTAAATTATTATAATGATAAAATAAATTATAAAAATATTATTAATGATAAAATAAATCATTTAAATAATATTCTATCTTTCTAAAAATATTATAAATGATAAATAAATCATTTAAATAATATTTTAGGTGTCTAAAAATATTTTAAATGACAAATAAATTATTTAAATAACATATTAAATGTTTTAAAAATATTCCAAATGATAATTAAATCATTTAAAAATATTCCTAAGCTTGTAAAATTATTTAAAAATACTTCCAAGCTTTTGAAAATTATTTAAAAATAATACCAAGCTTCTAAAAATGTTATAAATAATAAATAAATTATTTATACTAATAATTAAGCTTCCAACTGTAGTTTTATCGAACAACCTATGTGTTTAAGTGATTAAAGACGCGACCGAGACACCGAATCGACGTCGAACCTTAATGAAACTTGCCTAGATTAGCGTAATACATGTTTATATACGTGCTAACGCTTATTATTGGTATACGTAGACTACGTACGTTGACCAACTGTCTTAAATTTTAATGAAACTACGTTAAGGCAAGTCTCCGAACCTTGTTACATTTAAGCAATTCATTTATGTCTTGCTATCAATTATTGTGAAGTTATTGCTACTTGTTCAGCATAACTTAAGAAATGAAATCATTTATTGACTGTTTGAGCTTAAAATTGTTGTGTCAAACCAAATTGTTTTGGTACGACATCTATACTGAGTAAAAGGGACACCGTGGATGGAAGGTGGTCCGACAAACCTTCGAATAAGGTTTAAATTGGCAATTAAATGAATTGACCAATATTGGCAATTAACTTAAATTGACCAAAAATGTGGTAGGATGATATGCATACTCCTAAGATATTGGTGAGGCTGATCACCTACCAGATATCCGAACTCAAAGAGGTTCTAAGTCATTGAAGACTGACAAAACAAATTGAAATATATGGTTCCGGTACAGAACCCTCAGTATCAATTATACATCACCTGACATCTTTCAAATCAAACACACTGTGTTTACATTTTCAAATTAACTTACTGAGCATTTGTAGCTCATTCTTGCGCATATCTTCTTTTGCAGCTTTAAATGATATATTTAGCACTTCTAGGACAGATAAAGGAAAAGGGCATGCTTACTAGTTTTATTAACTGCTTTTGAATAATCTAAGTCTTTTAAAGGCTTTTGTTGTAATAACTTAGTACTGAGAACAATGTAATCGAAACAAATGATATGTAATATATTATGATCCTTTATTTCATCGATTGCGTTATACTCTGATCTTTATTTTATTTAGTGTAGTTGTACTAAGTTAGATACAGTATCTATACGAACTATACATCTGAATGAGGGTATTTAAATGATGTTGAAAGTCCTATAAGCTCTAGGGTTACACTTAATGAGCGCCGGTAAGGTGTCATCTTTACCGGAATGCGCCCCTCAGTTCAATGGACAATCTTATCATTAATACTGTGAATGTCAGATAGATAGGGAATATAAATATGAAATAGGTATTCATTAGATATGAATCTATACATCCAAGTGAGGGTATCCAAACACAGACAACGTTCTGGCCGGAACTAGTACCTGTTATGGGATACTGTGAACCTTGGATAGATAGAAGTCATATTTTATTGAATATTTATAGTTGTATAGTTTCACGTAAGCACCGGATCTGCTACAGGGGAGTGTAGAGATTTAGGGGCGTCATAGGGAACCCTCCTAAACTATTTAGGATTAGGGTTTTTATTTTAATTAAACTCCTTTAATTAATTAAACTCCTAATCCAATCAGGAATTTATGAGAAAGTACTTCTATTAATTAATTTCCAATCCCTATTAGGAATTAAATAATAGTAATTGTAACAATAATAATAATAATAAGACTCTTCTTATTAATTTATATTTAATATTTCTAAAATATTAAATAATAAATATTAAGCTATTTAATTTATTCTATCTCTATAGATTAAATTAAATACGCTTAACTTATTATTACAATTATGCCATTTACTTCTTAAATAAATATTTTTCTTTTGCGGTGTGACCCTTTAGGTTCTCCATATTAAACCGGTTGTGAATAAATCAATTAGAACAATTCTAATCTTATTTAAATAAATAAATTATACTATTTAATTTATTTAAATAAATAATATTTATTCTACAATAAGGGTAAGCTTCCTTAGCGATCAACGACTTTCCAGATAATATAGATTTCAACATTAATCACAAAAGAACCTTTCAGTGAATAGTTACCGTACAATTCAATCCTTCTACCATACAATGTCCCAAATAAATAGAAGGCATAGAATTACTGTCAAGTCTTATTTTATTTAATTATATGATCACATCTTTAGTACCGGTTAAGTACCTAAAGATGTTGATCACAGTCTTACAGTGATCATCTCCACAATATGATTGATCAACATCAAGCTTAGTATATTCATTGCATACATGATAGTAACTCATGCGATCTCTCTTTTAATTGGGGACAATTTTAGAGAGATACACTCCATGGCTCATCATCACGAGACCTCTCTTGGAGTTTACCATGCTAAACGCCTTTAGCATCAAATGAATATACGTTCCTTGGGTCAAGCCGAACATCTTTTTAAATCTATCTATATAGATTTATATCCCTAATTTATAGGATGCTCCTCCCAAGTCATTCATGGAGGAATGTTTAGACAATTTTATCTTTACTGATTGTAGCATTGGTGTGTTATTCCTTATTAGTAGTATATTTACATATAATAGTAGGAATGTCACAGTGCTCCCACTGACCCTTTTGTACACACTAGGTTCATTCTCGTTTTTGATAAAATCAAACTCTTTTGATTGTCTCATCAAAACGAATGTTACATCTTTAAGAAGCTTGCTTCAATCCATCAATGGATCATTGTAGCTTAAAACATGATTTACTTCAACCTTTGAAACAAATTCCTCTGGCTGTATCATATATACATTCTCCTCAAGTCTTTATTGAGGAAGGACGTCTCCATATCCATTTTGCCAGATTTAGTAATAAGCTGCAATCACAAGCAAAATCCAAATGGACTTGATCCATATTCACACTCTAGGCACTATGCCCTTTGTGGAGTAACCAGAGTCTATACTTGGTTCTCATACATGGAGTCCATTTCAGATTTCATGGCGATCTGCCATTTCTCTTAGTGTCTTCTACTCATAGCCTCATCGTATATAACTGGATCATCATCCTCTATGATGCGTACCTCATCATCATCCTCTATGATGAATCTATACCTCCCAGGTATCTTCGGTACTCTTCCAGATTCACGATTTGGTTGTGGTACAATAGGTCTATCTACAGGTTCCTCGGTTCGACTTAAAGTGCTTTGTGGTTCTTGAACTAATTTAAGATCTATTACCCTCCCACTAGCTCCTTCAATGATAAACACCTTTATCTAAGAAGGTAGCATGTAGGATTATAGTAATAATACCCTAAACTTTCTTTAGGATATCTCACAATTCTGCACTTGTCAGATTTTGTCCCAAACTTATCTTTGAAATCTTTTCACATAAGCTCGACAACCCCTTATCTTAACATACTTAAGATTAGTAATCCTCCCTATCCATAACTTTTATGGAGTCTTGGGGCCGGATTTTGAGGTTACCTTATTTTGTAGATATGCAGCCGTTTCTAGGGCATAGCCCAGATGGATACTAGAATATCGGTAAAAATCATTATGGACTGCACCATATCCAACAAGGTACAATTTCTCCTTTTAGATGCACCAATCAATTACTGCGTATCAGGAGGTGTCCATTATGAGAAAATACCATTTTGAGATGATCTAGAAACTTATTGCACAATTATTCTTTACTCGATCTGATCAAAGAATCTTAATACTTTGTCAATATGTTTCACTTCTGAATTCTTTGAACATTTCAAATGATTTAGACTTGTATTTTATCAAATACACACATTCAACTCTTTGAATGACTATCTCCTTTCCTTTTATTAGTTTATTCAATTTGCAAAATGTTTTTCATGTAAGTCAAGTATACAAAGTCTATCAAGTATTCTTCCAGTTTCAAACAAAATATTATCATTATAAATAGAACAACAATTGTTCCTAAATATAATACCAGAACCTTCCTTGTCTAACAACGAAAGTTCTAATATTTCTAATGAGAACTGGAACATAATAACAACTTATTAACTTAATAGACTTGTCTGTAGGCAATGCTAAACTATAAGTTCTAGTTAGCCTCTGTAAGATTTTCCTTACAGTTTCCTTTCTAGTATCCAGGCTTATTGCAGCGGAAGCAAACTCTTTTGCTATCTGCATCAGTCTTGTACTTATTGTCCTTTGTTTTTGCCTTTCTATTTACCTTCTTTGAATTGTTCTTCTTTTAAGAAGATCCTTTGGCTATCTTCCGATTCCTGGAAGAATCATCTACCAATAAGACTTGGTCTTTCTTGGTTGGAAAGTGACTCTTTACAGTTTTCAACATGTTTAAGCAACTCAGGCAGGCTGACATATAGCTTGTTCATGTGGAAATTCACAACAATTTGTGAGAAAGAGTCCGGAAGTAATTGCAAGATTAAATCTTGGATCAACTCTCCATCCATTAAAACCCAGTTGTCCCAATTGTTCAATCAGATTGATCATTTTAGGACATATGTCTGTACTGTAGTGCCATCGGTCATTCTAGATCGGAAAAGTTTCTTAGATATCTGATATCTAATAGTCCTACTTTCGTCACCATTCAACTCCTTGAAGGTGCTGGAGTACAGTAGGAGCATCCATAGTTTCGTACTGACGCTGAAGCTCGTTACTCATGGATGCGAGCATGATGCATTGAGCCAACTGTGCATCATCTTGCCACTTTCTAAAAGTAACAATCTCTTCCTCAGAGGCATTGTCTGCAACCATCGCAGGGATAGGCGTATTAATGACATAAGATAGCTTTTCAGCCTTGAGAACTATTCTCAAATTTCTTAATCAGTCCGTTTAATACGGTCCAATTAATTAGCATCTAATATGCTCCGCAGTGATAGTAAATTAGACATTATAAAATTCTGTAAATGAATTTGTAATTTAACAACATTTTAGCATACATTCATTTCTTAATTAATTACCAAAATAAATTAGGTATTTATTTTAAATTGGTACCTCTCACTTTTTCATCAAACTATATTACCCTCATTATATAGT
This sequence comes from Aralia elata, assembly GCA_034770075.1. Taxonomy (NCBI): domain Eukaryota; kingdom Viridiplantae; phylum Streptophyta; class Magnoliopsida; order Apiales; family Araliaceae; genus Aralia; species Aralia elata. The sequence continues at coordinate 206,665 of JAVJAP010000111.1, forward strand.
TCGGCAAATCTAATTAAAGATTTGCTAGTGAGAATAAGGATCCCATTTCAAATGTATATAGCCTTGTGTGTGCACAACAAACTATATATAAATAAATAAATAGACAACTATTGTCAATTACATCACTATGTAACTCCTTGTATTTTGCCTCTTAGATTATAATGGTCAAGTGTGTGTACATCCGAACTAAAATAATCTAGGTTAAGTCCAACCTAGCACTTCCATATATGTGAAGAGAAAAAGATTGCCCTTGTGTGTGCACAACAAAGCAGTAATGTTCAATTCCTTAATAAGCATCAAATGTGATAAAACAACATCTTAAATATTTAATACTCGCCTTGTGTGTGCACAACAAACTCATATTAAATATTTAATACTCTATTGTTTTACCATGCTAGAAGGCGACGTTCGATATTCCGAATATCTTTGAACGCTTAGGACTTAATATGATTTCTTTGAGAGGTTTGTTATTATTTGTCTCATCTTGTTTAGCGCGCATGCATATATATATATATATATATAAAATACGCGTCATATTATTTAACATGCGAAACATGTTGTATAATATAATATATATATATATATAGTAATCATGCACATATAGAATAATATATTCTACCCAGATTGATTATGGACTTTTATTCTAATTTCGTTCACTAGAACCACCAAGTGAACTAAAAGGTCAAACCTAGGGTGCAAGAATAAAATTTAAATATAACTATTACATTTAAACTCGGGCTCCATTACAAACGGGTTTTCAAGTGCTCCTTGCTCCTTTGTCTCCAATTCTTCAAGTAATTCTAACTAAACCTATTTCATAAACTATTTACAATAAATAGAAACCTTGATCAGCAGTCAAGGGGAAGTACATAGGAGGGAGATAGAATTTACATTAAGAAAAATTAGATAAGACGAGGTACGCAGACCCCATTTATAAAAACCTATTCATTCAAGCATCCACTAAAATAAATCCAATCACACATTGGTCAGTATTCCATAATTAATCCCTATTTATTATCATACATATCTCCATATGTATCAATAAATAACATTCATCTCATGAATTATAAAACCATTCCATATATGCATTGATATCATTTAATGGGCAATTAAAAGTTTACTAGAAATCTAATTTTGAAACAAAAATAAACTCCTTTATTTTAATCAAAATTTAAATCATAATAAACTTATTTATTTTATTTTATCCAATTTTGAATAAAAATAAACTCCTTTATTTTTAATCAAATTCCAAATCAAAATAAACTCCTTTATTTTAATTAACATGGACACCAATTTCAAGTTCAAAATAAACTCCTTTATTCTAACTTGAAATTGCTTGGAAAAATAAAATATGTTAAATCCTATTCCTTATCAAAATAAACATTTTTATTTTGAAGGAAACATGGAATCCTATTCCATATGTGAATAAACTCCTTTTATTCTAGGAAACATGGAATCCTATTCCATATGTGAATAAACTCCTTTATTCTAGTTAACGTAGAATCTAATTCCAAGTTCAAATAAAACTTTTAATTTTAATTATATTCCAATTCAAAATAAACCTTTTATCTTAATTGAAAATAAATAAAATCAAAATAAAATAAAATTTCAAAATATGCAGACCGGCGCGGCCGTGCTCCAAAATGAACTAGGAGAGGCGCTGCCGCGCTCCAGAATGAACTGGAAGCGGCGCAGCAGCGCCGCGTAGCAGACTTCAAAATTTTTTCCGTTGCCCAGAAAATCGATCCAATCGCATACCCATACATACATGGAATCATAATAATCGATAATTAGCACAATGTTAGGCTCTGATGCCACTGTTAGGTTTGTATATAGCGCGAACATGCAATCAAATTACATAAATAGTGCGGAAGCGCAATAAAACGGATTTTAAAATTTTTCATACAAACCATCACCATGATCATCCATGTGCTCAATTATCAATTAAACAAAAGAGATAAAGTATGAGAATCATACCCTTGTAGAACCATGCTTCCACAGGTACGAGTTCACCTCCAAATCCTTCGCGTTCTCCTTAAATTCCACCGATTAAATTCCTTCCTTTGATCAACGTTAGCCACCCAAGTGTTTGGTCTCTAGAGGTGATCCACCAATGAATAATAGTTATTGGCAAAACCCTAGTTTCTATCTCTATAGAAAATTGCAAGTACTCTCTCTCTCTCTCTCCAATTCTTATGGAAGAGTGTGTAATTGTCTAACCCTAAATCATGATAAGACTCCTCTTATTTATAGATACAGGGAACCCTCCTAAACTATTTAGGATTAGGATTTTTATTTTAATTAAACTCCTTTAATTAATTAAACTCCTAATCCAATTAAGAATTTATGAGAGAGTACTTCTATTAATTAATTTTCAATCCCTATTAAGAATTAAATAATAGTAATTGTAATAATAATAATAATAATAATAATAAGACTCTTCTTATTAATTTATATTTAATATTTCTAAAATATTAAATAATAAATATTAAGCTATTTAATTTATTCTATCTCCATAGATGAAATTGAATACACTTAACATATTATTACAATTATGCCATTTACTTCTTAAATAAATATTTTCCTTTTGTAGTGTGACCCTTTAGGTTCTCCATATTAAACCGGTTGTGAATAAATCAATTAGAACAATTCTAATATTATTTAAATAAATAAATTAAACTATTTAATTTATTTAAATAAATAATATGTATTCTACAATAAGGGTAAGCCCCCTTAGCGATCAACGAGTTTTTAGATAATATAGATTTCAACATTCATCACAAAAGAACCTTTCAGTGAATAGTTACCGTACAATTCAATCCTTCTACCATATAATGTCCCAATTAAATATAAGACATGGAATTACTGTCAAGTCTTATTTTATTTAATTATATGTATTTCGATTCTCAAATGCACAATTCTAATTAATGCAAATTAGAAACTCCTTTCGAATTTCATTCTGCTTTGGCCAAAGACTTCTGAGTCGTCATTTATCGAATCACGTAGGACATTCACTACTTTTACTAGAAGTGATAGATTCTTTGTTGACCATTCACCTATCTCCATGTATAACTTATTATACCCAATCATACCCTTTGATCTAAGGGTCTTAAGGAACATGTCAAAGTATAACTCACCATAAACAAGATACTATGATGATCTCAAGTCCAAGGATCACTTGTACTACTATCACTAGAGGAATTCCTATTAACAGGCGAGTAAAACTCCATTAGGTATTCCTTAACGAGCCACGTTCAGTGAATTTATTCTCTAATAAGCACCTATATACTTGCTTTAGTGTCTCCACATAAATGATTACGAGATCAATCATCCTCTTCATAAGAGCAAGCAACGTATGTACTAATCTATCCGGATTCACTAATCCCCTTTTTAGTAATCCAACGATTAGGAACGATTTTAGTTTGTGAGCTATCTAGAATTTAGATCTCATTAGCTTGATCACCATCATGATTCTAAAAGCATTGCTCAAAACTATGGGTTTATCACATTTAATATAACAACACCATGTAGATAAAGTAAAATGCCTTTAACAAACGAATAAGATTACAAAGTATATGTTACATCATATCAAATATGATTGGCTTGTGTGCATACGACTTTCAAAATTCCCCCAGTACAACTAATCCGCCCCGGCGAATTCAGCGAGAATTTGAAAAGCTGGAAATTATTTTTGGCAGGAATCTTAAGGAATTCTAATTGTAATTGGATTGTTATTTCTTAGGATATTAGGATATTATCTTAGGACTATAAATACATGTTATTAGTTAGATATTATTATCATCTACATTCGAATTAAAACCATACTTTTGCAAGATTGAAGGCATGTCAGACTAAGTTTTCTTTTTCAGTTCTAAGGGATGTTGAACCTTATTTATAATTAATGGTTAATTTGAAAGTAGTATACATACAAGCCAATCATATTTGATATGATGTAGCATATATTTTGTAATCTTATTCATTTATTAATAAAAGTATTAAAGGCATTTTACTTTATCTACATGGTGCTGTTATTTAATATGTGATAAACCCATAGTTTTAAGAAATGCTTTTAAAATCCTGATGATTATCATGCTAATGAGATCTAAATTCTAGACAGCTTAAAACTAAAATCGGTCCTAATCGTTGGATTATTAAAAGGGATTAGTGAATCCGGGTAGATTAGTATATACATTACTTGCTTTTATAAAGAGGATAATTGATCTCATAATCATTTGTGTAGAGACATTAAAGCAAGTATGTAGGTATTTATTGGAGAATAAGTTCACTGAATGTAGTTCCCTAAGGAATACGTAATGGAGTTTTACTCGCCTGTCAATAGGAATTCCTCTAGTGATAGTAGTACAAGTGATCCTTGGACTTGAGATCATCATAGTATCTTGTGTATGATGAGTTAAACTTTGACATGTCCCTTAAGACCTTTAGGGTGTATCAAAGGGTATGATTCGGTATAATAAGTTCCACATGGAGATAGGTGAATAATCAATAAAGAATCTACCACGTCTAGTAAAAGATGTGAATGTCCTATGTGATTCGATAAATGATAACTCATTAGTCCTTGGCCAAGGCAGAATGAAATTAGAAATGAGTTTTTAATTTGCATTATTTAGAGTTGTATATTTGGGAATCGAAATACATATAATTAAATAAAATAAAACTTGACAGTAATTTTATGTCTTATATTTAATTGGGACATTGTATGGTAGAAGGATTGAATTGTACAGTAACTATTCACTGAAAGGTTCTTTTGTAATTAATGTTAAAATCTATATTATCTGGAACGTCGTTGATCACTAAGGGGGCTTACCCTTATTGTAGAATAAATGTTATTTATTTAAATGAATTAAATAGTTTAATTTATTTATTTAAATAATATTAGAATTGTTCTAATTGATTTATTCACAACCGGTTTAATATGGAGAACTTAAAGGGTCACACCGCAAAAGAAAAATATTTATTTAAGAAGTAAATGGCATAATTGTAATAATAAGTTAAGTATATTTAATGTAGTCTATGGGGATAGAATAAATTAAATAGCTTAATATTTATTATTTAATATTTTAGAAATATTAAATATAAATTAATATGAGGTGTCTTATTATTATTATTATTATTATTATTATTATTATTATTATTACTATTATTAATTCCTAATAGAGATTGAGAATTAATTAATAGAAGTACTCTCTCATTAATTCTTAATTAGATTAGGAGTTTAATTTAATTAAACGAGTTTAATTAGAATTGAAACCCTAATCCTAAATAGTTTAGGGAAGGGTTATCCTATATCTATAAATAAGAGAAGTCTTATCATAGATTAGAGTTACACACTCTTGTATAAGAATTGTGGAGAGTACTTACAATTTTTATTAAGATAGAAACTACAGTTTTGCCAACACCCATCTTCTTAAACAAGTATTGTTCCTTGGTGGATCACCTCTAGAGGCCAAACACTTGGGTGACTGACGTTAATCAAAGGAAGAAATTTAATCGGTGGAATTTAAGGAGAACGCGAAGGAATTGGAGTTGAACTTGTACCTGAGGAAGCTATAATTCTACAAGGGTAAAATTCTTATTCTCCATCTCTTTCATTTAATTAATAATTGTGCATAAAGAAAGATCATAGTGATGGTTTCTATAAAATTTTAAAATCTGATTTTATCGCGCTTCCGCTTTATTTATGTAATTTGATTGCATGTTCGCGTTATATACAAACCTAACAGTGGTATCAGAGCCAAACTTTATGCGAATTATTTATTGTTTTGATTCATATATATGTTGATATGTGTTTAGAACAATTTGATTGGGCATTATTGTTGATATAAAATCATGTTTTTAGAGAAAAATAACAAAAATCGCGATTTAAAAAAATCTTGATTCAGCCGTGGCGTGGGGCGCGCCAGCTTTTGCAGGCGCGGCACCGGGCACGCCGATCCAACAGAAAATCTGATTTTTTTTTAATTTTTGTGTAATTTTTAAATTAAGATAAAAGGTTTATTTTGGTTTTGAAAAAAGGATTAAAATAAAGATGTTTATTTTAATTGGGATTGAATTTCATGATAACTAATTAGAGTTGGAATTGGATTCCATGATAACTAATTGGAGTTAAAATTATATTTTATATTAACTTAAATTGCCCATTGAATGATATCAATATATATATTGAATGTTTTAATTTAATGAGATCAATATTATTTATTGATGCATATGGAGATATGTATGATAATAAATAAGGATTGATTATGGACTATTGACCAATGTGTGATTGGATTTATTTTAGAGGATGCTTGAATAAATGGATTTTTATAAATGGGGTCTACGTACCTCGTCTTCTCTAGTTTTTGTTGATGTAAATTCTATCTCCCTCCCTTTGACTGTTGATTAAGGTTTCTATTATTGTTAATAGTTTATCTAATAACATTAGTTAGAATTATTTTAAAGAATTGGAGACAAAGGAGCAAGGAGCGCTTGAAGACTCGTTTGTAATAGAGTCCGAGTTTAAATGTAATAGTTATATTTAAATTTAATTCTTACACCCTAGGTTTGACCTTTTGGTTCACTTGGTGGCTCTAGTGAACCAAACTAGAATAAAAATCCATAATCAATCCGAGTAGCATATAATATTCTATATGTGCATGCTTATTATATATATATATATATATATATATATATATATATATGAGCGTGTGTGTGTGTGCATGCGTGCTAAACAAGATGAGACAAATAATAACAAACCCCTCAAAGAAATCATATTAAGTCCTAAGCGTTCAAAGATATTTGGATTATCGAACGTCGCCTTCTAGCATGATAAAGCGATAGAGTATTAAATATTTAATATGAGTTTGTTGTGCACACACAAGGGGAGTATTAAATATTTAAGATATTGTTTTATCACATTTGATGCTTATTAAGGAATTGAACATTACTGCTTTGTTGTGCACGCACAAGGGTGGTCTTTCTCTCTTCACATATATGGAAATGCTAGGTTGGACTTAACTTAGATTATTTTAGTTCGGATGTACACACACTTGACCATTATAATCTAAGAGGCAAAAATAGAAGGAGTTAACAAACTGACCAGACCGAATTACACGGACTAGTTAAGGAATCTGAGAATTGTTCTCACTGCTGAAAAGATTTCTTATGTCCTAAATTCGTCAGTCCCTGTAATGTTACAGAAACAGCCTTTGGGGAAGAGATTGCTACTTTCAAAAAATGGCAAGATGATGCAATCTTGGCTCAATACATAATGCTCGCATCCATGAGTAACGAGATTCAGCGTCAGCATGAAACTATGGATGCTCCTACTATATTGTTGCACCTCAAGGAGTTGTATGGTAAGCAAAGTAGGACTGCTAGATATCAGACATCTAAGGAGCTCTTCCGATCTCGTATGACTGAGGGCACTACCGTTGAGACTCATGTCCTTAAGATGATCAATCTGATTGAACAACTTGGACAGCTAGGGTTCGTGATGGATGGGGAGTTAAGTCAAGATTTGATCTTGCAGTCACTCCCGGACACCTTCTCATAATTTGTTGTAAATTTTCACATGAATAAGTTGGACGTCAGCTTGCCTGAGTTACTTAACATGTTGAAAACTACTGAAGGTGTTGCATCCTTTTTAGTCTTTAATAAAAGAGCTCTAACTCACGCAAGTATACGTGGTCAACAAGTAATACAGAGGAAGTAGAGTATCGTCCCACAGAGAAAGTGCCAAATTAAATCACTATGCATCAGTCATATCACTATACTTATTTGCCTAAACTAATGACTTGATTGTGTTGATAAAATTATTCCTAAGTCAATTAACAACTAAAAATGCAAATACTAACGGATTATATCAAACTTGGAATTAATGGGGCCCTAACTTCAATTAATAGTTCATCTAATTACCACTATCATGCTAGTAAGTTCCCATATCACAGAAAAATAGCCAAGGACACTAAAATAGACATAACCATTTGTCAATGTATTATGACCTACTTACATAATATCCATATTCAATAGACACCATGTAATCACCACTATAACCAAAATCACTATATTTCTATGTGAAATTGCAATTATATTGATTTAAAGCTCAAGCCCTTATTTTGACTCTTACGGTGAAGCAGTATATTTCTATCTGATTCACAAAATATTAAGTTATCCAAATAAGCCTCATATTCGGAAGCTATCATGATTACAATCCATACTCATATGTTATTTTTCAATTCCATATAAGCACGAAAATCGAATGGTGATCAATTATTCTTATATGTAAAACAACTATGATAGAAATTCCTTGTGATATGCAAAACAATCTAACAATCAAGTTTATAATTAGACTACATATTAAAATCCGTTAGAATCCCATAATGGAGATTAGTTCATCACTGAACCAAAATCCATTATGAGATCAAATCCACACATGGAAAATAAACAATCAATTGAATAAAGAAGAATTAGATTGATCAAACCCAATTGTGAATGAATTCCAAGGTAAGCTTAAACCCACATCAAAATCCAGCGCTTGAACAAAAGTAATCCATAGAATATCTCTAAGTTCTCTCGAAAGTAAAGTAGATTAAATTACAAATAAAATCTCTCAGTTCCTACTTAGGGTTTCCTTCTCACTATCTGATCAATATTAACTAGAATCCTCTTCCGAATTGGCTTCTTCTTTTCCTTTCCAGCTGAACTTTGGCATCACAATTCGTGAACTAGCGCCTCTGGCGCTAGCTTAGTACTAATCCAAGCGCTTCTGGCGCTAACCCATGTCCAGGAATTACAAAAATGCCACCAAGTGTATTTTAAGCTCCAAATTTACCCTTTTGCCCCTCCAGCTCCAACCTACAATAAATAAACACAAAAACAAATAAAATAATACTAAAAACACTTAAAGACCATAATAATTAAGTCTAACAATACCTGATTCGTAGGTATAAAACCCACTCATTAAATACCCCCAAACTTAACCAATTGCTTGTCCTCAAGCAATGCAATGATGCAAATGCAAACTAACTATCATGCCTACGAATCAAACAATCAACCAACATAGTATCCAACATCAGGCCTCAAAGATATCATACGTACTTAAGTAGAATCTCTAACCAATGCAAAGTTTCTAACTCTAACCAATTAGTTAAGTTACACCTGTCATCACCCATGTCGTGCGTGTGTGTATATCAACCATTTCAATCAATTACAATTCAAATCCATCACATACTTGACTTCTTAGAAGAAAACTTTCAATTGTAACTCAATTCAACCCGTGAACACAACCAATTCAACTGATTCAAGCAATCACTAAGCATAGGGGTATCACTAAGGTTATTTAACACATTTAAATCCTTTTTAAACCCTTCCCCAGAAATTTAAAACAATTTTTTTCACTTTAGTGAGTGCATTTTATGCTCCATCTCACTTTCTTTCGAACGAGTGCGTTTTACGCTCCATCTCGTTCCATGTGTTTAGGAGTGAGTGTGTGTTACGCTCCATCTCAACCCACCACATGATCCATTCTTTAGTTAGGAAAGGTTCAAAATTTTCAAAATTTTTTGTTTTTTGTATTTTTTTACCCCAAGATTCCCCCAAACTTAGATTCTTGCCTGATTTTGATTTAATGGATGTTTCACCGATATTATCAAGTGTTAGCACAAATCTTCCACCAGAAGAAAATTATGCAACAATTTGAATTAAATTGATCAAAACAATTGATTATGTGCTTTCTTTGCTAACAAAAGTTTCAGACAAGTTAAACTTTACTTCCTAATCAAAGTCATCACTAAGCACTAGTTTTCAATTCTTCAGTCTTATCATTGGCCACAGCACAGTAGATACTATATCAATTTATGCTAAATTCATGAAACTAGATGCATAACACAACCTAAAATGCAATGTAACTACCATGCAACAAGTCTAAACACAATGAAACATAACAATCTATATGTAGGAAAACAAAAAACTACCCCCCAAACTGAACAAGACAATGTCCTCATTGAAAAATAAGAAAAGATTAAGAACAGAGGACTCCCCTGATGAAACACTACTCGTATTCACTGCCATCGACAGCGTCATCATCATCATCATCATCCGCATCAGGAGGTGAGTCAGGTGGTGGGTAAATAGAAAGAGGAGGAGCTGGTGGAAACTGGAATGGTCCTGCTAAAGGATTCAACCGCCCAAACATATCCACCAAGGCTGCAGAACAATTTACATTATACGCATAAATCTCTGCCTGGCGCTGAGCAAGTCGACTCTGCTGCCGAATCATCCGATCAAAACCCCTCTAAATCGATCCTGCCACTAAGTCTATCCGTCTAGTATGGTGTCGAAGGTCCTGTCGGATAGTCTCAACTATAGTGGATTCTGGAACCGGATCCTCAACAAGTGGTGGCTGTTCCTACGGCTGCTACTGTGGCTGCTCCTGTGGTAGAATGAAACCTAAACCCCTCGGGTGCGTCTCACCTCCACCCCATACTCTGGATTGTCCCATTGCAGCATGATCAATTGGAGGCAATGGAGCCTGCATAAGTTCATCTTTATCCCACTTGACCCTAGCACGACGGCATAAATCTGTGATTAATGAAGGGTGAGGCAGTCCACCTGTGGTACTACCTTCGAGCGCGTGCACGATAGATTCATAAATTATCTCCCCAATATCCACTGTCTTCCCGTTGGCAATGCAAAACAATAACGCCGCCCGTTGATTAATTACATCACTCATATGGCAGCACGACATCAACTTAGCACATATAAAAGCATGCCATGCTTTTCCATATCTGCTCAACTTGGATGACGGGAAGTGCACGGCTTCTTGTTGGTATGTTAACTTCCATTCTGTCCCTGGCTCACAGAGGGCTTCTATAATCTCAGAATAATCCAAATCTTCTTGCAAGTACTTTGTATAGCCATCCCTATGAATCTTCTGCAACCCATAATACGCGTTAATAGCTTTACGCCCCACATTTATTTCCTGTCCCCGAACCATAACCAGATTCCCATTAGCTTCTTTAGCATTAGCATAAAACTCCTTCACAATATTAACGACAGCTGGCTCGGGTTGTGCAGTAAATACCATCCAATTTCGGCTGCGTATCATTTGAGCTAATTCCCCATCTACCCGCTCAATAGGTAGCAACCCACGTTCAGGAATTAGGGACTTCCCTGACGACTAATTTTTATACCTGTCGGACGCTTGAGAGCTAACAAATTTCTTCTTATCATATTTCACAACAGCTGACGAACCTGAGTTTTCCCCTCTATGTCTTTTGGGAGCCATTAAGAAACAATTAAGCACAAACAAGACCCCAAAACAACTCAAAACTTCATTGGGGAAAACTATCGAACACTTGGTGTGCACACTTTAAAAACCCTTGTACAATAGTTCCCCAGAACTTAGAATAGCCCAAGCATGCAACAATGAAATCGCCCACAATTGTACAACCATATAGATAAGAAATTGAAACTTAAACCCAATCCCAATTGAGCCAACACAAACTCAATTGGGTGCACAATTAATACCAAGAATTTACTCCAAATACTAGCAATTCAACCTCTTAGCCAACAATTTCAAGTTCTAATTGATCAATAATGTAAAGCTTACTTGAAATTGGAATTACCCATGTGAGAACCTTTAATCCTTCTTGGCTATGGAAGTTCTTTGGTTGCAATTGTTGAATGCCGGCGCTAGTTATGAATGTGGGTGGCGGTTTGTTAATGTTTGATTGGGGTAAAATAGCTTCTACGTAGCAACAATAGAGAAAGCTCGGTTAGAGGCGGCTTGAATTAGGTAGAAGAAGAAGAAGAAACAAAAATAACTTTTGTTGTGAGAAACCTTCAATAAGCCCGACTTAGGGTTTTAAAATTTGTTTTTTTTAAGTTTCCCTGCCGAGCGCTTCTTGCGCTATGGATTGTACTGGAGTAGGCGCCTCTGGCGCTACGTTACAGTAGGTCGTGGCTTGGGGTAGCGCCACTGGCGCTTGGTATGTGCTGGAACGGGCGCTAATAGCGCTGACTTGTAGTAGCTATTGATGAATTGAGCCCCTCAGGCACTGAATTGTGACTGATTGGGGCGCCAATGACGCTAAGTTACAGTGTGTTGGCATGGCCCTAGCACTTCAGGCGCTATGTATATACTTGGTAGGGCGCTGCCAGCGCTTATAGGCACACTTAGTCAATTTTTGTCCAATTCAAGCTTCTACCTGCACACACATCAACCCAAATCCAAAATTAGTTACAGAAACCCCTTTTTTTTTCTTTCTTTCTTTTTTTTTAAACAAAGTTAAATGACTAAACTAAAGCAAAACAGAAAATTAAAATGTTGGGTTGCCTCCCAGATAGCACTAAGTTATAGTCAATTAGCTTGACTGTCTTTGAATCTCATGTCGCAGACAAGATTAAGGTGACTTTCTGTCGGTCCACCTCGTCCCCAAAGTAATGCTTCAGCCTCTGTCCATTCACCTTGAACGACTGGTCCGGAAATTTATCGTATACTTCAATCGCACCATGCGGAAAGACCGTCTTCACTGTGCCTGACCATCTTGATTTCAGCTTCCCAGGAAAAAGTTTAAGTCTGGAGTTGAAAAGTAAAACCCTTTGTCCCGATTCAAATGTTCTGTCGATGATCTTACAATCATGCCACTTCTTCACCTTTTCCTTATACAGCTTCGAGTTTTCATAGGCCCTTAGTCGAAATTCGCCCAACTCATTGATTTGGAGTAAACGCTTCTCCCCTGTAACTGTCGAATCAAAGTTCAACTTCCGAATTGCCCAATATGCCTTGTGCTCTAGCTCCATCGGAAGATGACAAGCTTTTCCATACACCAGCTGAAACGGTGACATACCCAACAGAGTTTTGTACGCAGTCCTATATGCCCACACAACGTTATCTAGCTTCAAAGACCAATCCTTCCTCGTCGGATTCAAAAAATTTTAGAGGATTCTTTTTACTTCTCGATTGGATACTTCAGCTTGGCCGTTTGTCTACGGGTGGTAAGCTGTAGCAATACGATGGTTCACCCCATACTTAGCCAACAAAGCTGTGAACTGCCTGTTGCAGAAGTGACTACCTTCATCACTAATAATATCCCTCGGAGTCCCAAATCTAGTGAAGATACTTTGATGTAAAAACTTTAGGACTACCTTGGCATCATTTGTTGGGAGTGCTTCCACTTCTACCCATTTCGACACATAGTCAACTGCTAGCAAGATCTAGAGATTACCGTGTCGACGCCGGGTTTTTACGTCCTCTTCCGATTTTGGTCTTTTGATTAAATGATTTTTTGGAAAAGGTTGGCATAAATGTCGACGGGGTTTTGAAAGATTTGTATTTTATGATGAGCCAATTAACTAGAGTCGCCAGTTGGTATACTTGAAATGGATGTACCAACTCATCCGAGTTTTCGTTTTTTATAAATCGCTGGCTCATATGTGACTCCGAATTAATTGGTCTGCAAACCGAGATTCATAGAGTTCGGGGGCTTGCTTAAGCGAGGGAAAGGTGTTAGGCACCCCCCGACTTCCGTGAAACACGGTTACCGCAACCTTGATGTTTTCCTATCCTTTAATTCATGAAATGTGTATGTGTGCGTATGTGTGTGGGTGCCTAATGAATGTTGTGGTGAGTTTTGTATAAAAAAGGAATTCTTTTTGGTGTTTTATGAAAGAGACGTGTTTTATTTTGAGAGTGCTTTAGAATGTCTTTTGGCCTATTCGAGAAAGCTTTATTTCTTTATGAGAAAGATTTGATTTTAATTGGCAAAGCTATGAGATTTTTCATTAAGTGTTGTTTTGGTAAAACATGAATTTATTAAACCTTAGCCAAAATAGGAATCGAGATTTATACGTTGCTTTCATAAATGATGGGCAATTTCTAGGATCTCTTTCGCCCTATGTATTAAGGTTTAGTAAAACGTTTATTTTTTTTATAAAAAACCATTTTTCGTGACATTTGAAAACAACTTCTCTTTAGCTTTCTCGTAGAATAGGAATCGACTTTCATCAGCATTTCCAATTCTTAGCCTCGTGAGGCTAATATCCTACTTTGATTGATTTTAGAAAAATCTTTATTGTTTTGGCTTTGAAATCCTTTGTTTGGTGTTACAAATCAAATTAAACATCAAAACGCATAGGGGGCTATTCACGGGCATGTAAGCCATCAAAATACCCCGAACGCCAACAATCACATATTTCACTACTACGGGGCCTTAAACCCGATTCTCGCCCTGGCGTCGTTTTAAGGCCCGACGGTTACATGTTACAAAAAACGAGCACCTTGAATCTATTACATACATCGAAAACGTCCATCATCGGATTTGGACAACGGGGTCGCGTTCCTGGGCTCACACCCGAGATTACTACATGCCCACAAAATGAATACTACGAAACTAACCAACACGGATTTGCCTAATAACCATGATATCCGAAAATGATAATCTAAATAAATTACACCCAATAAATCACCATAAACAAGCTAAATATTTCACCAATTGGATATCCTCGGGTTATTAGGAAGAATTTTGTTCCGATGGAACCCTCACTAATAATCCCTAATCCATGATTGTTCAACAATATATATAAAAATTACATTTAATTTAATCAAATGATATGATAGAAATTGCAAAAATAAGGAGATTTTCACCTTGCAAATGAGATCAAAGTGGATGTAAACTTGTGTAATTTGAATAGAAGAAAAAGTATATGTGATACAATCAAATCAAAAGAGTATTATTCCTCTCTTTTTTTCTCTCTTTCTCTCCTATTTTGTTGCAAAATTTAGCTATTTTTCTCTCAATTTCCGTGCTGCTGCTATGCTGAATTCTCTTCTCCTCTCAATCTGCTGAACCTCCTGTATGCTGAAGAGGGAATGAGCTGAAATAGGCTGGCTGGCCGCCTGCCTTCCACTCACCTGGTTTCGAGTTCCGTGTTTTCAAAAGGCGCACTTATTGGCCGCAGATCAATCCGTGGCTGGACGGTTTGACTTTCTCGATTTTCGTGCCATGCCTCGACTTTCGTGCCGTAATGTCAGTTTCCGCTGACAGGCCTGTATTTTGTAGTCCAGGAATTACCGGGAGACGTGCCACCTCATCCGAGGATGCTAGTTTCGGACGGCCTTGTTGTCACGTCAACTTTGGTCGCCAATCGTCGCGGTGGTGTTGAGCGTTCGTGCTTGTGCCCATCCTTTGCTCTCGCATGCCGGTTCAATTGACGATTTTGCCCTCCTGTCAGGGTTAGTATAGGGAACGCAAAATTTGGGTGTCTACAGCTGCCCCTCTTTATCATGTTTATGCAATGTTAAATGAAATGAACAGGATAAAGAATAGACACCCGATGCAGGAATGACAGTGCACAAGAATGACAATACATACACGATGCAACACATATAACTTATGATGCAATGTAAGATGTAAGACATTCAAGATATTCAAGATATTCGCAAAAAGGTGTCAATGCGGATGATCGCCTCGTCGGGGCCGGGTTTCGTCGTCGGTCACCCCTCTCGTAATCGCCAGTTATCGTCGCCAGTCGATCGTCTTGTCGGGGCCGGGTTTCGTCGCCGGTCACCCATCTCGTAATCGCCGGGTATCGTCGCTGGTTGATTGTCTCGTCGGGGCCGAGTTTCGTCGCCGGTCACCCATCTCGTGATCGCCGGGTATCGTCGCCGGTCGATCGTCTCGTCGGGGTCGGGTATCGTCGCCGGTCACCCATCTTGTAACCCCCGGGTATCGTCGCCGGTTGGTTGTCTTGTCGGGGCCGGGTTTCGTCGCCGGTCACCCATCTCGTGATCGCGGGTATCGTCACCGGTCGATTGTCTCGTCGGGGCCAGGTTTCGTCGCCGGTCACCCATCTCGTAATCTCCGGTTATCGTCGCCGGTCGATCGTTTCGTCGGGGCCGGGTTTCGTCGCCGGTCACCCATCTTGTAATCGCCGGTTATCGTCGCCGGTCGATCGTCTTGTCGGGGCCGGGTATCGTCGCCGGTCACCCATCTTGTAACCCCCGGGTATCGTCGCCGGTTGGTTGTCTTGTCGGGGCCGGGTTTCGTCGCCGGTCACCCATCTCGTGATCGCCGGGTATCGTCGCCGGTCGATTGTCTCGTCGGGGCCGGGTTTCGTCGCCGGTCACCCATCTCGTAATCGCCGGTTATCGTCGCCGGTCGATCGTCTCGTCGGGGCCGGGTTTCGTCGCCGGTCACCCATCTCGTAATCGCCGGTTATCGTCGCCGGTCGATCGTCTCGTCGGGGCCGGGTTTTGTCGCCGGTCACCCATCTCGTAATCGCCGGTTATCGTCGCCGGTCTATCGTCCTGTGAGTGCCGGGTCTCGTATCCGGTCACTCGGTCGAATTGAGAAGCCGTATTTGACACCTACTTCATCAAAATCTCGTATTTTATTATCACATTATGAGTTAAATGGGTTTTAGAATCGATTAAGCTTGCAATGGACCAAGGGGGAGCACTGGGCCCAGCCGCAGATGGATCTGCGGCCAAGATCGGGCTTACAGGAGGCCAGCCGCTTCCCAGATCTGTCACTTTCATTCGTACCCCACGCAATTTTCACACCTTTGCTCGTCCCTTTTGCTGACCTTTCCAATCTTTTCGCAAAAACCGCTCCGGTTAGATCGATCTACGCGTTACAGGTAACATTTTGACCGATCGTTTTTCAATTTCGTCAATGTTTTGCTATACATTTGGCTATTTGCATGCTTTAGAGATAGAAATGTATGCTTTATAATGCTATGCTATGTATTATTGTATATACATGCTATGTATCAACTGTGTGAGTCCTATTTTATGCTCGTGATGCGGTCCCACATACTTGTTGTTTCTTTTTTGAAGAAAATCATGCATTAGGGTCCTTTCATGTAGCAATTTCCATATAATATGCAATTTGAATCTGTTGTGGCTTGGGTATATTGAAAACATGCTAGGTTATGCATGGGATGTCCATTTTATAGCCGAAACTCTGCCGATTTTTTTTTTTGGACTCATATAGTAAACATGCATCATGCTGCATTAATTTTATGATGAGGATAGGAAATTAGAATATTTGTGACATAATTCAACAGGGAACTTACCCTCCTCTTCGCCTGCTCTATTCCAGCTATGGATCCTGACGCTCCCAGTAGTTCTTCTGCGTCTCGGACTTCAGGCGTTCGCCGTCGTACGGCTGCACCTGCCCTTGCTCTGCCTCGGACCCGCCAGGCTCGCCGATTGGCGAAGACTGTCATTCGGCCTGATCACCCTGATGTTGAGGAGGTTGCTCTTCCGGACGTCGCGGTAGAGGGGCCATCCTCCAGCACACCCGCTCCATCTTCTCATCGCGCCCTATCTGGCGCCTCTGTGCAGATACCCGATCTATTGGGTCGGGATCTCAGTCGTCACCCCTCGGCATCTCTCGTTGCTAATGAGGTATATTCCATTCTACTCTGAATCTATTCTCAATTCTCGCTCGTATCTGGACTGACCCACTAGTAATTGCCACAGGTGCCCGAGTTTACCCAGCCGAGGGGTAACTGGTTCAACATCTACTCTCTCTACACGGCCCTCCACAGTGATTACCGCGCGGTGGTGGACTCCTGGGGCTTTCGCCATTTCTTCACCATTATTCCCCGCCAGTGCCCCTGGGGTTATATGCGGGCTCTGTCCGAGAGATGGTTTCACCAGACCCAGTCCCTTCATCTTTTGGACCGTGAGGTTGTGCTGACTCCCTGGGACTGGAGGTACATTACGGGCATCGAGTTTACCGGATCCCTCGTCCCTCTGGATCTTGACATCACTCCAGCAAAGGTCCGAGCTTTACTCGGTTTTGCCGCCGATGACTGGGTCTTCAAGGCCCGCAGCATTCGGTCTGGAGCTTTGGCCGTGGACGCTGTTGGAGGCATATATGCGGCGCCATTCCCAGCGGATCGGGCCACTCGTGATATTTTGCTTCGGCACTTGTTTCTGACCATCATGAGTGGCTGTTTCCTAGGGAACAACTCCTCTACCATTCATTTCAGCGTCATAGGAGCTTTTAGAGACGTAGACCGGATCGGTGACTACGATTGGGGGTCGTTCACCTTTGCTTATTTCCTCCACGGTCTGCGTCTGTTAGGTTTGTACATAGCGCGAACATGCAATCAAATTACATTAATAAAGCGGAAGCGCGATAAAATCAGATTTTAAAATTTTATACAAACCATCACCATGATCTTTCTTTATGCACAATTATTAATTAAACGAAAGAGATGGAGAATAAGAATTATACCCTTGTAGAATTCTAGCTTCCTCAGGTACAAGTTCACCTCCAATTCTTTCGCGTTCTCCTTGAATTCCACCGATTAAATTCCTTCCTTTGATCAATGTTAGCCACCCAAGTGTTTGGCCTCTAGAGGTGATCCACCAAGGAATAATACTTATTCAAGAAGATGGGTGTTGGCAAAACCCTAGTTTCTATCTCTATAGAAATTGTAAGTACTCTCTACAATTCTTATGCAAGAGTGTGTAACCCTAATCTATGATAAGACTTCTCTTATTTATAGATGTAGAAAAACCCTTCCCTAAACTATTTAGGATTAGGGTTTCTATTCTAATTAAACTCCTTTAATTAAATTAAACTCCTAATCCAATTAGGAATTCATGTGAGAGTACTTCAATTAATTAATTCCCAATCCCTATTAGGAATTAAATAATAGTAATAGTAATAATAATAATAAGACTCCTCTTATTAATTTATATTTAATATTTCTAAAATATTAAATAATAAATATTAAGCTACTTAATTTATTCTATCTCCATAGACTAAATTAAATACACTTAACTTATTATTACAATTATGCCATTTACTTCTTAAATAAATATTTTCCTTTTGCGGTTTGACCCTTTAGGTTCTCCATATTAAACCGGTTGTGAATAAATCAATTAGAACAATTCTAATCTTATTTAAATAAATAAATTAAATTATTTAATTCATTTAAATAAATAATATTTATTCTACAATAAGGGTAAGCCCCATTAGCGATCAACGCCTTTCCAGATAATATAGATTTCAACATTAATCATAAAAGAACCTTTCAGTGCATAGTTACCGTACAATTCAATCCTTCTACCATACAATGTCCCAATTAAATATAAGACATGGAATTACTGTCAAGTTTTATTTTATTTAATTATATGTATTTCGATTCTCAAATGCACAACTCTAATTAATGCAAATTAGAAACTCCTTTCTAATTTCATTCTGCTTTGGCCAAAGACTTCTGAGTCGTCGTTTATCGAATCACATAGGACATTCTCTCCTTTTTCTAGAAGTGGTAGATTCTTTATTGATCATTCACCTATCTCCATGTATAACTTATTATACCCAATCATACCCTTTGATATACCCTAAAGGTCTTAAGGGACATGTCAAATTATAACTCATCATACACAAGATACTATGATGATCTCAAGTCCAAGGATCACTTGTACTACTATCACTAGAGGAATTTCTATTGACAGGCGAGTAAAACTCCATTAGGTATTCCTTAGCGAGCCACGTTCAGTGAACTTATTCTCTAATAAGCACCTACATACTTGCTTTAGTGTCTCCACACAAATGATTATGAGATTAATCATCCTCTTCATAAGAGCAAGCAACGTATGTACTAATCTATCCGGATTCACTAATCCCCTTTTTAGTAATCCAACGATTAGGAACAATTTTAGTTTGTGAGCTATCTAGAATTTAGATCTCATTAGCATGATCACCATCATGATTCTAAAACATTGCTCAAAACTATGGGTTTATCACATTTAATATAACAGCACCATGTTGATAAAGTAAAATGCCTTTAACAAACGAATAAGATTACAAAGTATATGCTACATCATATCAAATATGATTGGCTTGTGTGCATACTACTTTCAATCTCCCACTTGCACTAAAGCCAATCGCCATGGTATCTAATACCCTTCTTCTCTAAGTGACGATTATCCTGCTATTGGATAAAGCTTCAGTAGATGGATATGCAATGCTGTTCTCGAGAGTCCACTATCTCTATAGTGACTTTTCTTCTTTCAATGATTTTACTAATCAAATGAAAGTGCCGCAACACATGTTTGAATCCAAGATGAGACTTAGGAACTATTCCTAGTTCTGTAATGAACTTTTCATCCAAACAATCAACTTGCAGCTTCATTTACAGCTATATACTTTGTCTTTG
This sequence comes from Aralia elata, assembly GCA_034770075.1. NCBI lineage: Eukaryota > Viridiplantae > Streptophyta > Magnoliopsida > Apiales > Araliaceae > Aralia > Aralia elata. The sequence goes on from JAVJAP010000111.1 coordinate 226,849, forward strand.
TCATTAAACCAACAACTCTTTGCTGTTTAGAACTTTTCCAATTCACTGCATCACCTTTCAAGGTAACGTTTTACCCTAAAGTGGATTTGTTATTGTCTTGGTCAGTCTGAAAAACTTGAGTCTGTTTAGCCCTCTAGTTTTAATTCAGACCTACCATGAACCATAATCACATCTTCAGTACCAGTTAAGTACCTAAAGATATTTATCACTGTCTTACAGTAATCTTCTCCAGAATATGACTGATCAACATCAAGCCTAGTATATTCATTGCATACATGATAGTAACTCATGCGATCTCTCTTTCAATTGGGGACAATTTTAGAGAGATTCTCTCCATGGCTCATCATCATGAGACCTCTCTTGGAGTTTGCCATGCTAAACGCCTTTAGCATCAAATGAATATACGTTCCTTGGGTCAAGCCAAATATCCTTTTAAATCTATCTATATAGACTTATATCCCCAATTTATAGGATGCTCCTCCCAAGTCATTCATGGAGGAATGTTTAGACAATTTTATCTTTACTGATTGTAGTATTGGTGTGTTATTCCTTGTCAGTAGTATATCAACATATAATACCAAGAATGTCACAGCGCTCCCACTGACCCTTTTGTATACACTAGGTTCATTCCCGTTTTTGATAAAATCAAACTCTTTTGATTGTCTCATCAAAATGAATGTTCCATCTTTGAGAAGCTTGCTTCAATCCATCAATGGATCATTGTAGCTTAAAACACGATTTGTTTCAACCTTTGAAACAAATTCCTCTGGCTGTATCATACATACATTTTCCTCAAGTCTTCATTGAGGAAGGGTGTCTCCACATCCATTTTTGCCAGATTTCGTAATAAGTTGCAATCACAAGCAAAATCCAAATGGACTTGAGCATTACCCAGTAATAAGGTTTTATCACAGTCAACTCCTTGACTTTATTTGAAACCTTTTAAACAGGTCTGGTCTTATAGGTCTCCACCTTGCCATTTGCCCCAGTCTTTCTCTTAAAGACCCATATTCACACTCTAGGCACTATGCCCTTTTGTGGAGTAACCAGAGTTTATACTTGGTTCTCATACATGGAGTCCATTTCGGAATTCATGGCCATCTGCCATTTCTCTGAGTGTCTTCTACTCATAGCCTCATCGTATATAACTGGATCATCATCATTTATGATGCGTACCTCATCATCATCCTCTATGATGAATCCATACCTCCCAGGTATCTTCGGTACTCTTCCAGATTTACGATTCGGTTGTGGTACAATAGGTCTATCTACAGGTTCCTCGGTTCGACTTAAAGTGCTTTTGGGTTCTTGAACTCCTTCAAGATCTATTACCCTCCCACTAGCTCCTTCAATGATAAACACCTTTATCTAAGAAGGCAGCGTGTAGGATTATAGTAATAATACCCTAAACTTTCTTTAGGATATCCCACAAATCTGCACTTGTCAGATTTTGTCCCAAACTTATCTTTGAAACCTTTTCACATAAGCTGGACAACCCTTATCTTAACATACTTAAGATTAGGAATCCTCCCTATCCATAACTTTTATGGAGTCTTGGGGCCAGATTTTTGAGGTTACCTTATTTTGTAGATATGCAAGCCGTTTCTAGGGCATAACCCCAGATGGATACTAGAATGTCGGTAAAAATCATTATGGACTGCACCATGTCCAACAAGGTACAATTTCTCCTTTTAGATACACCAATCAATTATTGCGTATCAGGAAGTGTCCATTATGAGAAAATACCATTTTGAGATGATCTAGAAACTCATTGTACAAGTATTCTTTCCTCGATCTGATCAAAGAATCTTAATACTCTGTCAATATGTTTCACTTCTGAATTCTTTGAACATTTCAAATGATTCAGACTTGTATTTCATCAAATACACACATTCAACTCTTTGAATGACCATCCCCTTTTCTTTTACTAGTTTGTTCAATTTGCAAAATAATTTTCATGTAAGTCAAGTATACAAAGTCTATCAAGTAATCTTCCAGTTTCAAACAAAACATTATCATTATAAATAGAACAACAATTGTTCTTAAATATAATACCAGAACCTTCCTTGTCCAACAACGGAAGTAATAATGTTTCTAAAGAGAACTGGAACATAATAACAACTTATTAACTTAATAGACTTGCCCGTAGGCAATGCTAAACTATAAGTTCTTACGGTTAATGCAGCAACCATTGCTTCATTCTCCACGCGTAAGATTACTTTTTCTTTGTTTAGCTTTCTACTTCTGCTTAGTCTCTGCATTGGATTGCATACGTGAGAACTACAGTCGATATCCAATACCCAAGTAGAACCTTGACTTATAGAAAAATTTATTTCAATCATGAACAAACCCATATTTGTAACCGAAGCTTCACTAAGCTTCTTCTGGTTACCCTCTAGTTTTAATTCTAGTATCCAGGATTATTGCAGTGGAAGCAAACTCCTTTGCTATCTGCATCAGTCTTGTTCTTATTGTCCTTTATTTTTGCCCTTCCATTTACCTTCTTTGAATTGTTCTTCTTTTAAGAAGATCATTTGGCCCTCTTCCGCTTCCTGGAAGAATCATCTACCAGTAAGACTTGGTCTTTCTTAGTTGGAAAGTGACTCTTTACAGTTTTCAACATGTTTAAGCAACTCAGGCAGGCTGACATATAGCTTGTTCATGTGGAAATTCACAACAATTTGTGAGAAAGAGTCCGGAAGTGATTGCAAGATCAAATCTTGGATCAACTCTCCATCCATTAAAACCCAGTTGTCCCAATTGTTCAATCATATTGATCATTTTAAGACATTTGTCTATACTGTAGTGCCATCGGTCATTCTAGATCGGAAGAGCTCCTTAGATATCTGATATCTAATAGTCCTACTTTCCTCACCCTTCAACTCCTTGAAGGTGCAGGAGTATAGTAGGAGCATCCATAGTTTCATGCTGACGCTGAAGCTCGTTACTCATGGATGCGAGCATGATGCATTGAGCCAACTGTGCATCATCTTACTACTTTCTAAAAGTAGCAATCTCTTCCTCAGAGGAATTGTCTGCAACCATTGCAAGGATAGGCATATTAAGGACATAAGATAGCTTTTCAGCCTTGAGAACTATTCTCAAATTCCTTAACTATTCTGTGTTATTTGGTCCAGTTAATTAGCATCTAATATGCTCCGCAGTGATAGTAAATTAGACATTGTAAAATTCTATAAATGAATTTGTAATTTAACAACATTTCAGCATACATTCATTTTTAATTAATTACCAAAATAAATTAGGTCTTTATTTTAAATTGGTATCTCCCACTATTTTCATCAAACTATATTACCCTCAATATACAGTTCGGCAAATCTAATTAAAGATTTGCTAGTGAGAATAAGGATCCCATTTCAAATGTATATAGCCTTGTGTGTGCACAACAATATATATATAAATAAATAGGTAGATAACTATTGTCAATTACATCACTATGTAACTCCTTGTATTTTGCCTCTTAGATTATAATGGTCAAGTGTGTGCACATCCGAACTAAAATAATCTAAGTTAAGTCCAACCTAGCACTTCCATATATTCGAAAGAAAAACACTGTCCTTGTGTGTGCACAACAAAACAGCATCGTTCAGTCTATTTATAAGCATCAAATGTGATAAAACAACATCTTAAATATTTAATACTCGCCTTGTGTGTGCACAACAAACTCATATTAAATATTTAATACTCTATTGTTTTACCATGCTAGAAGGCGACGTTCGATATTCCTAATATCTTTGAACGCTTAGAACTTAATATAATTTCTTTGAGGGGTTTGTTATTATTAGTCCCATCTTGTTTAGCGCGCATGCACATATATATATAAAATACGCGTCATATTATTTGACATGCGAAGCATGTTGTATAATATATAATATATACATAGTAAGCATGCACATATAGAATACTATATTCTACCCAGATTGATTATGGACTTTTATTCTAGTTTGGTTCACTAGAGCCACCAAGTGAACCAAAAGGTCAAACCTAGGGTGCAAGAATTAAATTTAAATATAACTATTACATTTAAACCCGGGCTCCATTACAAACGGGTCTTCAAGCGCTTCTTGCTCCTTTGTCTCCAATTCTTCAAGTATTCTAACTAAACCTATTACATAAACTATTTACAATAAATAGAAACCTTGATCAGCAGTCAAGGGGAGGTACATAGGAGGAAGATAGAATTTACATCAAGAAAAACTAGAGAAGACGAGGTACGCAGACCCCATTTATAAAAACCCATTCATTCAAGCATCCACTAAAATAAATCCAATCACACATTGGTCAGTAGTCCATAATCAATCTCTATTTATTATCATACATATCTCCATATGTATCAATAAATAACATTCATCTCATGAATAATAAAACCATTCCATATATGCATTGATATCATTTAATGGGCAATTAAAAGTTTACTAGAAATCCAATTTTGAAACAAAAAATAAACGCCTTTATTTTGATCAAAATTTAAATTATAATAAACTTATTTATTTTATTTTATCCAATTTTGATTAAAAATAAACTCCTTTATTTTTAATCAAATTCCAAATCAAAATAAAACACCTTTATTTTAATTAATATGGAAACCAATTTCAAGTTTAAAATAAACACCTTTATTTTTAACTTAAAATTGTTGGAAAATAAAATATGTTGAATCCTATTCCTTATCAAAATAAACATCTTTATTTTTTAAGGAAACATGGAATCTTATTCCATATGTGAATAAACTCCTTTATTCTAGGAAACATGGAATCCTATTCCATATGTGAATAAACTCTTTTATTCTAGGAAACATGGAATCCTATTCTATATATGTGTCGACGCCGGGTTTTCTTCTCGCGTGTTCTTTTAGTCTTTTCCAATTTTAGCCTTTTGATTTAATGATTTTTTTTTGGAAAAGGTCGGCATTGATGTCGACGGGGTTTTGAAAGATCGTGTTTTATGATGAGCCAATTAACCAGAGTCGCCAGTTGGTATATTTGCAATGGATGTACCAACTCATCCGAGTTTTCGTTTTTTATGAATCGCTGGCTCATGTGTGACTCCGAATTAATTGGTCTGCGAATCGAGATCCATAGAGTTCGGGGGCTTGCTTAAGTGAGGGGAAGGTGTTAGGCACCCCTCGACTTCCGTGAAACACGGTTACCGCAATCTTGATGCTTTCCTATCCTTTAATTCATGAATGTGTATGTGTGTGTGTGTGTGTGTGCCTATGTGAATGTTGTGGGGAATTTGTATGAGAGAGTCATTTGGATTTTAGGGAAAATCGTGTTTTAATTTGAGAACGCTTCGGAATATCTTTTCGGTATACACGAGAAAGCTTTATTCTTTATGAGAAAGGTTTGATTTTAATTGTCCAAAACTATGAGATTTTCATTAAGCGTCGTTTTGGCAAAACAAGAGTTTTTAAACCTTCGTCTAAATAGGAATCGAGATCTATACGTTGCTTTCATAAAATGATGGGCAATTTCTAGAATCTCTTTAACCCTATATACAACGGTTTAATAAAACGTCATTTTATTTATAAAATCATTTTGTGTGATGTTTTGGAAAACGATCTTTCTTTAGCTTTCTCGTTAGATAGGAATCGACATTCATTAACATTTCTCAAATTTTAACCTCGTGATTCTAATATCCTACTTTGATTGATTTTACGAAAATCTTATCATTTAGCTTTGAAATCAATTTCGTGTCATAAATCAAATCAAGCATAAACACGCGTCGGGGCTATTCATGGGCATGTAAGCCATCAAAATGTCCCCGAACGCCAACAATCACAAATTTCACTATTTCGGGGCCTTAAGCACGATTCTCGCCTTAGCGTCGTTTTAAGGCCCAACGATTACATATTTACAATGAAAACTACGTCATTTCTACTTCTTACATCAAGATATGTCCATCATCGGATTGGGACCCCGGGTCGCTTTCCTAGGCTCACAACCAAGTATCCACACACAAACAATCGGATATTACAAGAAAATAAACCATCGTCGGAGCCGGTCACCCATCGCGTAACCCCCGGTTATCGTTGCCGGTTGGTTATCTGTCGGAGCCGGTTATCGTCGCCGGACATCCATCTCATGATCGCCGGTTATCGTCGCCGGTCGATCGTCATGTCGGGGCCGGGTATCGTCGCCGGTCACCCATCGCGTAACCCCCGGTTATCGTCGCCGGTTGGTTATCTGTCGGAGCCGGTTATCGTCGCCGGACATCCATCTCATGATCGCCGGTTATCGTCTCCGGTCGACGATCGTCTCGTCGGGGCCGGGTATCGTCGCCGGTCACACCATACGCGTAACCCCCGGTTATCGTCGCCGGTTGGTTATCTGTCGGAGCCGGTTATCGTCGCCGGACATCCATCTCGTGATCGCCGGTTATCGTCGCCGGTCGATCGTCTCGTCGGGGCCGGGTATCGTCGCCGGTCACCCATCGCGTAACCCCCGGTTATCGTCGCCGGTTGGTTATCTGTCGGAGCCGGTTATCGTCGCCGGACATCCATCTCATGATCGCCGGTTATCGTCGCCGGTCGATCGTCTCTCGGGGCCGGGTATCGTCGCCGGTCACCCATCGCGTAACCCCCGGTTATCGTCGCCGGTTGGTTATCTTGTCGGAGCCGGTTATCGTCGCCGGACATCCATCTCGTGATCGCCGGTTATCGTCGCCGGTCGATCGTCATGTCGGGGCCGGGTATCGTCGCCGGTCACCCATCTCGTAACCCCCGGTTATCGTCGCCGGTTGGTTATCTGTCGGAGCCGGTTATCGTCGCCGGACATCCATCTCATGATCGCCGGTTATCGTCGCCGGTCGATCGTCTCGTCGGGGCCGGGTATCGTCGCCGGTCACCCATCTCGTAACCTTTTCACTTCAACACGTCAAATGGCTTCAAGGGAGCAAGTTGGGGCCCACCAAGGCCAGCCGCAGATGGATCTGCGGCTAGCCGCAGATACATCTGCGGCCAAGATCGGGCTTATAAGCGGCCTCCTGCTTCTAGATCTGTCACTTTCAACTTCCAACTCACACATATTCCTTGCGATTTTTGCTTGTTCGCAAGGGCTTTTCGTCGATTTTTCAACTTTCCTGCAAAAACTGTTCCGGTAGGATTGATCTACACGCTACAGGTAACACTTTGACCGGTCACTTTTCAATTTCGTCAATGTTTTGCTATACATTTGACTATTGGCATGTTTAGAGATAAAATGTATGCTTTACAATGCTATGTAATGTACCATCCTATATACATGCTATGTATCAACTATGTGAGTCCTATTTTATGTTCATGAGGCGGTCCCACATATTGTTATTCCTTTTCTGCAATAAAATCATGCATTACATGCTGTAATTACATATATGAATGCAATTTAGATCTGTTTGAGACTTTGATTGATGGAAAACATGTTTAGCTTAGGCCTGGGACGTCCATTTTACAAACGGAAACTCTGCCGATTTTTTTTTTTTTTTTGTTTTTTTTTTTTTTTTTTTTTACATGCATCATGTTGCATTAATCATATGATGAGGCTAGAAATTTAGAATGTTCCTTGCATAATTTTAAAAGGGAACTTACCTTCTTTCTCGCCCGTTCCATTCCAGCTATGGATCGTGATGCGCCCAGTAGCTCCTCCGCCTCTCGGACTTCGGGTGTTCGTCGTCGTAGGCCTGCACCCACTCCTGTTCCTCCTCGGACCCGTCAGGCTCGTCGTTTGACGGAGGCTGTCATTCGTCCTGGTCATCCGGACGTTGAGGAGGCTGTCCCTCCGGAGGTCGCGGCAGAGGGGCCATCCTCTAGCGCACCGGCTCCATCTACTCATCAGGCTTCTTCTGGCGCCTCTGTGCAGATACCCGATCTTTTGGGTCGGGATCTCAGTCGTCACCCTTCAGCATCTCTCGTGGCTAACGAGGTATATTCAGTTATATTCTGATTTTACTCTCAATTTCTCCATTCTCACTTTTATCCGGACTGACCCCTTGGTGATTGCCCCAGGTACCCGAGTTTACCCAGCCGAGGGGCAACTGGTTCAACATCTACTCCCTTTACGCGGCCCTGCACAGTGATTATCGGGCGATGGTGGACTCTTGGGGCTTTCGACATTTCTTCACTATCATCCCCCGCCAGTGCCCCTGGGGTTACATGAGGGCTTTATCCGAGCGATGGTTCCACCAGACGCAGTCTCTTCATCTCCTCGACTGCGAGGTCGTGTTGACCCCATGGGACTGGAGGTACATTACCGGCATTGAGTTTACCGGGTCCCGCGTCCCCTTGGATCTTGATATCACTCCTGTGGAGGTTCGAGCTTTGCTGGGCTTTGCTGCTGAGGACCGGGTCTTTAAGGCCCGCAGTATCCGATCTGGTGCCTTGGTTGTCGATGCAGTCGGGGGTCTCTATGCGCTGCCTATTCCAGCAGATCAGGGTACCCGCGACATTCTACTCCGACGCTTGTTCCTGACGATCATGAGGGGTTGTTTCCTAGGGAACAACTCCTCCACCATTCATTTCAGCGTCGTGTGAGCGGTTAGAGACGTGGATCGCATCAGTGACTATGACTGGGGGTCATTCACCTTTGCCTATTTCCTCCACGGTATGCGCCTACGCTCGGAGGGACAGACTGATGCCTGGCTCGGCTTCTACCATTTTCTGTTGGTGAGTCCCCTCCTCCTCTCTCTTACTGTATTTCTTTTCCTTTCATCTCTTTTCTGTATTTGATAGTGACTCATGCCTTGCCTTGTTTCTATTCACAGTTCTGGGCTTACGAGCGGCTGCCATGTCTGAGGCCTATCACTACTCTGGGCCCGGACACTTATCCTCGGGGTCGGCGATGGCATCACAGTACTCTGGAGGAGGTCTCCGTGTCGGGCAGCTTTGCACATTGTCGTATTCAGCTGGAGTTGATCACGGCTGCCGACGTCGTCTGGATTCCCTACCTCTCCGAGCATCTGACTGTGGGGTTTGCTGACGGGCATCCTTCCGGCCCGGAGTTCGAGCTTTCCACCCGTCGCCTCACTTTGTAGAGTGTTGGAGGCTGGGTGATGTATCTGGGAGAGCGCGCATTCAGATGCGTCACTGGGGAGATCCGCATCCCGCACTCCCTTTCTTTCACTACTTTCTGGCCGCTGGATTCTCAGCCCTCAGAGATCATGCTCGCCGGGGAGGATGGTCGGATGCTTTCCACAGGCCCCAGTACGAGTGAGGCTTTCAGGACTTGGTGGGTACCTCGTACCATCGGTCCCCAGACTCGGGCCACTTTCTTTCTTGGAGACATGGTTCCAGGCTCGGTTACGATGACCGATTGGGCTGCCTGTGTTCGGACCCCTACCCACGCTGAGCAGATCGCCACATTAACCCGTCAGGTAGATCAGTTGTCGCTGTTTATTCGGGGGTTGGGCCGGACCCCGGAGGAGGCTTACACCTACGATCCTGACGGTGCAGGTTATGATGCAGGCCCGAGTTCATCTGATGCCACAGCGCATCCCTACATCCCTGATATGAACTTTGGTCCTCCGAACTCGACGACTCCAGGGGATCAGTTCGAGGATCCTGCTTTCATAGATGATACTGATTTTATTTAGACCAGGATAGGATAGGGCCTTTTGTATCGGCACCTGCTTAGATTTCTTTTTCATTTATGCACTATGTAACTAGAACTCATTTATTTATTTACGCACAGTTTCTTTTCATCTTTATGGGATTCACCTGTTTTATTATTAACTGTATGATGCATGCTCTTTTATTTATGGATAGAGAATGACCCCTGTACAGTCCTTTTGATACTATTTTTCTACAGATGTTGTCCTCAGATGCCGTGGTCCGTTTGGATTCCGTCCCTCCCACAGGGTTGGTTGGCAGCCTCTTCCGCTGGTTGGACAATTTACTGCCGGCCGATAGGACTACCGCAGATGGTCTTTTGGGACATTCTTGGTCCTTATTGACCTTTCAGGCGCCAGCGGGCTTCGTGGATGGTCTTCTGAGCTATTGGGCCCCTGCCCGTCAGGTGTTTAGGTTTGGGACAGTAGAGCTGACCCCCACCCTTGAGGAATATGCTCGCTTCACCGGCTTGCCGTTGGATGGTCCCTGTGCTAGGGTTACCGTTGGTTCCATGCGCCGTCAATTCTTGACTTTCACCGGTTTGCGGAGGGCTGTCTTATTACCGGTAATCACATCAGACCATATGGCTCCCCTTCAGTTCTTCATTGACCGATTTGGCTCACCTGACGGTTTTCGACTTTTCTTCGGTGATTTTTCCGTGTCCGAGGAGCGCTGGGGCGCCTTGAGAGTGGATGTCCTGATGGCCTGTGTCATCTCAGTTTTGTATTTGCCTGCAGGACCCGATTATTTGGATATGCGGATTGTGGCGGCCGTTCAAGCCCTTCGGGAGGATCATACCATTCTTCCTATGATATTGGCGGATACCTATATGTCAGCCACATATTGCCAGTCCTTCCGAGGCAGAGCCTTCAGAGGGAGCTCGACTTTGCTGTATATGTGGTTCATGAGTCATCTTAGTCCCATCGTCCACTTCCGCCGCCAAGGGTTTTGCTTCAGTCACCACATAGCCGCGCAGTCTTCGTTTCGTCCCGTGAGTTGTACTGATGTGGCCTCCTGGACATCATTTTTGTCTATCATTGAGGACCCCTTTCATCTATTGGTTTACTCGGGCTATTGCTCCTTCATGAGCTTCTTGACTCATGTGCCTGGCATGGATTTCATTCCCATTGCTGGGTTAAGGGGCGTGACGACCTATCATCCCCTGGCGGTTATGGGGCAGTTTGATCAGACACAGGATTTACACCCCTTCGCGGGTGCAGCCGCATACCGATTCCTTATATCATCCTGTACAGAGAGGGATCTATTGCAGGTATACGAGCTTTGGGATCGCAGGATCTTTGTCGAATATAGTGCGGGCTGTCACATCCAGACATTTGCCTACGTACAGTGGTTGCGTGGAGACCTGGATTCGGCTAGTTTGAGTCGGACTGGGGCCTTTGATGACTCTGGAGTGATTTTCACAGAAGATACCACAGACCACTCCATTTCAGCCGATTCTGCCCCGAGTCGGGTCGCTGAGGATTCCCAACTCCGCCTGGCCCTGATTACTACTGAAGCCGAGAGGGATGCCGCCCTTGCCGAGAGAGATGAGGCCATTCGGGCTAGAGATGCTACCATTGCTGATAGAGAGGCCATTGTATTTCAGACCAGGGCAGTGGTAGATGCTCATTTTGGGACTGTCAGCCGAGCTACTGCTTTACTGGATCGTATTGATATGATGGGGCAGCATATTGCAGGAGATGCTGATGCTTCAGATCTATCCACCACCCTGTCCATCCTGCTTCGGCTAGTTTCAGATTTGTAGATTATTTTATTTCCTGCATAGACTATGTTAGTTTCATCAGTTATCGAAAGAGAAATCTTGTAATAAAACGACTTATATATATAGACATGCATTTAAATTTAGTCATTTTCCCCTTTTGTCGTATCATTGCCATCCATTGGATCATCATTTTATCCAACTGACCATGATTTTGACATTTCGCCTTCTTTCTTTCCTCAAGACTTGATGGAGATTTGACAGATATTGCCGCACACCTTTTGATTTCGTCGGATTGAATCTCAGATTTTGGATAACTGTTTGGGTTGGATCAGGGTACGTATTCTGGGATGAAACTGGTTAGGCAGTTGGTTTCGGGAAGGTTTTGAGGGTGTAGGAAGGTTTTATCTGGCTATCGAAAATTGGTTTTAGTTAGGGAAAGGATTATTTTTAAAGGATCGGACCGCGCCATGATGGCTGCCTACGTACCCCCACAAGTTGGGAGATCAGGTCCTACGTAGTTCGCTCCCAAAGGAAAAAAGAACTGATGATTTAAGCGTAGAACCGCTTCACCGAGTCAGCATTGAGGGGTTGTGGAAATGCCTCACCATCCATTTCCTGCAATATGAGGGCTCCTCCGGATAGCACTTTCTTAATCACGAATGGTCCTTCCCAATTCGGGGCAAACTTCCCCTTGGCTTCGTCTTGACAAGCCATGACTCTCTTTAGCACCAGGTCATTCTCCTTGAATTTCCGAGGCCTGATCCTTTTGTCGTATGATCGGGAGATCCTCTGTTGATATAGCTGGCCGTGCCAAACAGCAGCCACCCTCCTCTCATCAATTAGGGCCAATTGGTCGTATCGACTTTGCATCCAATCCTCCTCGCTTATCTGAGCATCGATCACTATTCTGAGGGACGCCATCTCAACTTCAACTGGCAGGACAGCCTCCATTCCATATACCAAGGCGTAAGGGGTTGCCCCTGTGGAAGTACGCGTTGACGTTCGATAGGCCAGCAAGGTGAGGGGTAACAGATCTGGCCATCCCCGATGATTAGTAGACATTTTTGCCATGATCTTCTTGATGTTCTTATTGGCAGCCTCCACTGCCCCATTCATTTTGGGACGGTAAATGACGGAATTGAGATGCTTAATCTTGAACTGGTCACACAGTCCCTTCATGAGGGCGTTGTTTAAATTCTTGGCATTGTCGGAGACCACAACCTCAGGTTGCCCATATCGGCAAATGACATTATTCCTGACGAAGTTGACGATGACCTCCTAAGTTACTTTAGGGAAAGAAGCTGCCTCTACCCATTTGGTGAAATAATCGATCATGACGAAAATGAACCGGTGCCCGTTGCTCGCTTTGGGCTCTATTGGTCCGATTACATCCATTCCCCACATTGAAAATGGCCATGGGGAGGTCATACAGTGCAGTTCATTGGGAGGTGTATGGATCACATTACCGTGCGCCTGGCATTGATAACACCGTTTGACATGATCATCGCAATCGGCCTTCAGCGTTAACCAATAATACCCTGTCCTCAAGATCTTTTTGGCCAACATCGATCCACTCATATGTGGCCCACACACCCCGCCATGGATTTCATTCATAATCCTTTGGGATTGCGTTTCGTCTACGCATTGCAACAGTCCCAACCCGACATCCCTTTTGTAAAGTGAATCGCCACTCAGGTAAAACTTCATCGCCATCTTTTGAATTCTCATCCTTTCAGTCCGATTTGCCTGATCGGGAAGGGATCTGTCTCTCAGATATTCCCTGATGTCGTGATACCAGGGCTGCCTTGTCAACACCACCTCGTTTGATAACACTGCCACATTTTCCTCATATGCCGGGCCATTCTGTACGGTGATCTCAATCTGTGGACTGTCCCTACTCTTGATCACGTGGATTAAGGAAGCCAAAGTCGCCAATGCATCGGCAAAATCATTTCGTCCCCGAGGAATATGGCGGAAGGCGATATCTTCGAACTCTTGCATAAGCTGGGTGACACAACGATGGTATGGAAGTAACCGAAGCTCCTTAGTGTTGTATACCCCGATTGCTTGTCTGATTACCAATTCTGAATCCCCGAACACCGCTAGTCTTTTTACTCCCATGTCACGGGCCAATCGGAGTCCCAAGATACACCCCTCGTATTCAGCGGTGTTGTTCGAATTGCTGAAACGAAGTTTAGTGGCCATGGGGTATTGTTCTCCGGTGATAGAGACTAGGACCGCTCCGGCTCCTGCCCCCTCGGCATTCATGGCACCATCAAAATACAGCTTCCAGAATTGTCCCTCGTCATCACATTTTTCGCGCGATACCCAAAATATACCCTCGCCCGGGAGAGGAGTTTCTAACGGCTCCATCCCTCCTGTCGGGGCTTCTGCCAACTGATCTGCAATTCCCTGCCCTTTCATGGCCTTCTGGGTCACGTACACCATGTCAAACTGTTGTAAAATTAACTGCCATCTTGAGAGTCGACAATTCAGCATGGGCCTTTCGAAAATATATTTCAGGGGATCCATTCTTGATATCAGGTACGTTGTATGCCCATGGAGGTAGTGCTGTAATCTCCCTGCAGCCCCGGCCAGAGCACAACAAGGTCTTCTTCTCAATGGGAGTGTAATTCTGCTCACATTGGCTAAATCTTTTTGCTGAGGTAATAGATGGCCTGCTCTTTTCCCGCCTCATTTTTTCTGTCCCAACATACATCCCATCGCGATGGCATTTACCGATATATACATAAACAGAGGGATCCCATCCTTCGGGGGTACCAGCACTGGTGCCTCCGTCAATTGTTTCTTAATGGTCTGAAACGCCCTCTGACATTGCTCATTCCATTCTTGGGACACCCCTTTTCTTAACAGTTTAAAAATCGGCTCACATGTAGTCGTTAAGTGGGATATAAAACGGCTGATGAAGTTTATTCTCCCTAGGAATCCTCTTATCTCCTTCTCTGTGTGGGGTGCCGGCATATCCACAATGGCCTTAATCTTTGCTGGATCCAACTCAATGCCCCGATCACTAACCAGGAATCCCAAGAGCTTGCCTGACTGCACTCCGAAAGCACACTTGGCTGGATTGAGTTTCAAATTATACTTTCTGAGCCGATCAAATAGCCTTTTAAGATGAGTTATATGATCGGATTCTACCTTTGATTTCACAATAATGTCATCCACGTAGACCTCTATCTCCTTGTGCATCATATCGTGGAACAAGGCCATCATGGCTCTCTGATAAGTAGCCCCTGCATTTGTGAGACCGAAAGCCAGTCGTCTATAGCAGAAAGTGCCCCAGGGGGTGATGAATGCGGTCTTTTCCCGGTCTTCTTCCGCCACCATTATCTGATGATAGCCCGCCCGCAAAAGCAATCCACAAAAGAATACATTTCGTACTGGGCTGTGTTATCTACCAGGATGTGTATGAAAGGCACCGGGAAGTTGTCCTTGAGACTGGCCTTGTTTAGATCTCTGTAATCCACGCATACCCTCACCTTTCCTCCAGGTTTAGCCACTGGGACCACATTGGATAGCCATTCCGGGTAAGTGGACACCATAATGATTCCCGCCCTGAACTGCTTGATGATCTCCTCCTTCACTTTTAAGCTCCACTCAGGTTTCAACTTTCTTAGTTTCTGCTTGACAGGCCTGAAACCCTCCTTGATGGGTAACCGGTGCACCACAATGTCGGTGGACAATCCGATCATATCCTCGTGCGACTAGGCAAAGACATCCTCATATTGGCTTAGTAACTCTATTATTTCTGCTTTTTGGCTGGGGGTAAGGTCTGTCCCTATCTTGAGTTCTTTTGGATTGTCAGGGGTTCCGACATCTATAGTGATGGTTTGGTCCAAATTGGGTTTGGGTTTATCTTCGACCCATCCTTTGATCTCATCAGGTGCGTCATCGTAATCTGTCTCGTCTTGCTCAATGCCCATCAAATCGAAATCCAGCTCAATGTCAAAATCATAATCACCATTCAAATTTGAAAGATCGTTTGTTAGGCAAGGAATACTCAAATTGGTACACCTGACATAAAACAAAATACTTGTCATATATAAGTCATTTTTCACGACGATCGCAATTTCAAATAACACGAAGAAACGAACAATTATGCAGAAATAAAACAACAACAAAATAAAACTTCTTCATTCCCCCATCCTCTAGGGTTAACCACCCTGACGTCGAGCTTTACCCTTGTTTGGATATCACTGGCTTCTGGGTCCAATTATCGATGGTCAGGTCAGATGAAATGCGCTGGATAAAGGAGGGCCTCACATCGGACACCTCCCCGATGATTACGGATACGTCGCCTGAGTCCTTCTCCATATCTTCTCCAGGAATAATCAGCCCTGCCCAATCGATGACAGGCACAACTTGTTGGGCTCCCGGTGGGGTGATAACATTCGTCCCCTCCTTACTGCTTGTTGATTGTCCGGGGATATAGCATTTGGTTTCAAACTCTTTTGCGACCTCCCGCAGGAAACTTTCCCTCCGGGCCGACTCATTACGTGTGGGGGTTAACTCTTCATTCCCTGCCCCAATCACAGGTCCGCTGATCCCCGGCTTATTGTCGACTTTGGTCACTGGACTGCCAACTAGTTGAATCGGAGTCGCACCCTGACGGTGTCCCCGTACTGCGCCCACATGATATCCCAATCCTGCTTTGCCTATCTGCTGTGGTAGGTGGATGGGCTCGGTGATTCCCTGACTGCTTTTCCCTAGTCCCCGTCCGGGTTGGAAGTTCATTTTAATCATTTCCCTTGCCACAAAGGTGAGTTCCGGAGAGACCCTTGGTTTCACAGCTGGAGCTCCCAGGCATCTATAATGGGGAGTGCTAATCTCTAGTGCTTGAAAGCTGGCAGGCGCCGCTGACTCATCCACATTGATTACTGGTAGGAGCCACTCCTGGGAGGAGAAGGGTCATCACATTCGGCCGAGATTGTTACCTAAGATTCCCATCGATGATCAACTTGATTTGTTGGTGGAGCGTGGAAGGAACTGCCCCCGGCCATGTGTATCCACGGCCTCCCTAACAGCAGGTTGTAGCTTGCCGTAATATCTAGGACTTGGAAGGATATATCAAAAGTACAGGGCCCTATCTCCACTGGCAATTCTATCTCTCCGATGGTATCCCTCCGGGATCCGTCAAAAGCCCGAACCACCACATGACTGGCCCGTAGGCGCTTGGGACTGATGTTCATTTTCTTCAGCGTGCTGAGAGGACATATATTCAATGCCGATCCCCCGTCGATCAACACCCCATTCATGACATATCCTGAGGAGATTACCGCGATGTGTAGCGGTTTTCGGTGCCCCCTTCCCTCTTTGGGAATGTCCTCCTCCGTAAAGGATATTGCATCGGTTTCCAATAAGTGGCCTATCAGCTGGCCGAAACCCTCCTCACTAATTTCTTTGGACACAAATGCCTCCTCCAGAACCTTCATCAGGGTCTTGCAATGCTCACTGGATGACAACACCAAGTCCATGATTGATGTTAGGGTTGATTCCTCACTTAAAATCTGGATCCCCCTCGTTTCTGGGTGATCCATCCTTTTCAAAAACTCTATGGCCCTTTCCTCGGAAACCTCTTCATTTTTTCTCTTTTGGCTCTCAAGGACTCGCCCGGGAAGATATAAGGGGTTCCCCTTGGTCGTCACGGAAGCACAACTGGCCGCTTCCTCTGGTATTCCCCCATAATTCCATGGTACAGTTTTCAGACTACCGATGGGGAGCTGCGGCCTTGCTGCAAGGATGATGGGCCTCGGAGCCGTCAATTTAACAGGTCCCTCTATGCCATTTGTACTTATCCCTATTAACCTGATGGGCGCTCCCCGTGCACTCCCATGATCATGTATCACGTTGATCAATTCCTCAATTTTCTGCACATAGTTCAACCTTGGCGGCCCCCCAGCCTCACTTGCCTCCGTCGCATTAACTCCCCCTCCATCATGTCTTGGCAGGGGATTTGCTTTAACATTCGGGGAGTCCGGTTGTTCCACCACAATTTCCCCACTGTCTATCATGTTTTGGATTCGATGCTTCAACGTCCAGCAATCTTGTGTATCATGGCCAGGGGAACTGGAGTGGTATGCACATCGCCTGCTCGGGTCAAACCTTCTACCCTTTGGGTCACTCGGTGGTGCCAGACCAACTATTTTCTTTTGGGCTACTAATACCGCTAATACTCGTTCAAGCGGCTCCCCGAGCGGGGTGAACACTCGGTTTTGCGAGGCCTCATATCTTCTTCGCCCCTCTGTCCTTTGATCTGTGAAGTTTGGCTGTCGGGATGGCCCTCCCCTCTGCACCTGCACCGGAGGATGACCTTCTGCTTTTCTGGATGACCCCTGTAGGATGAGGGAGACATCCTCCTCCTTTTTCTTTTGGACCCTCCGGGAAGTGCTACCGTAGTTTCCATTCTGTATTTGCTCGCAGCAGCAAGCAGTTTCTAAAGCAGTAAGATCCCGGATTTTACCCGATTTCAACCCCATGTCAACCATCTCTCCATGTTTAATCATTTCAGCAAAGGGTCTTCCAATCCCCGAGATGACCCTCTCATAATACGGTGCCTCCTGGATGTCTACAAAGGTCATCACCATCTCTGATTCGTTCATCGGGGGGGTCACCTGTGCGGCCATGCCCCTCCATCGTTGGGCATATTCCCTGAAGGATTCCCTAGGCTGCTTCTTAACCTTTGTCATTTGGTACCTGTCAGGGGCTATCTGGGCCTGAAAGCTGTATTGGGTTAAGAAGGTATGGGCCAATTCCTCCCAGTTGTGGATTCGGGCGTTGTCGAGGCGGGCATACCAGATTCTTGCCTCCCCTGTTAAGCTTTTCTGGAATAGTTGCATTCTTAAACCCCTCGTCCTCGGCATAAGACCCGAGTTCTCCAATGTATATTTTCAAGTGTGTATAGGGGTCTCCCTTTCCATTGTATTTTTCAAACTCGGGAACTTTGAACTTTTCTGGATATCTGGCTCCGGGGAAAACACATAGATCCGAATAATTAACCCTGCCCAGGGAGCCTATGCCCCTTAGAGATTGGATGGTCTCCTCCATGTGTTTCATTTTTCTCCGAAGGTCGTCATTGTCCCCTTCTTCTGGGATAGTAATCACTGTCCTGCTAGGTATGGGAACGGCCCTTGTAATGACTGGCTCGTCCTTGAGTTGGGGTTGGTCATCCTTACCCAGGTTCACAACATTTTTAGGATGATTCTGGTCACCCCCTGGTGGTGGAATATTATGTGGTCCTTGGCTTGGCGGATCCTGTCTGAGTAGGAACTGCTCTTTTAGCATCGTGGCCATTTCCATCATCTGTTTTTTGAAGTCATCAAACTCTTCCCGAGATATGGAACTATGATTAGGAATATCAGCCATTTCAGATGTAGAATTTTGGGCTTTCTTAGACTGCGAACGGGTTTGAGGAGCAATCCTGCGAAACAACGGTTCGAAGTTTAGTCTTGGGGAAATGAAAGAATGGATGCATGCTAAAACCGTAACCTTTTGTGTGTTTTTGGGTTTTTTAATCTTTTTCTGCAAAACAACTCGTTAGCGGTTCTTTATTGAAATAATACATGCTAGATATGATTTATGCTTCCCGTGTCGTTCCCTGCAAAACACAGAGGTTAGTATTTTCTTTTGACATAAAGGGGAAGCATATATGAATATGTTGCAATGGAATTATGGCATTTATACGCAGAAACGTAAAAGGGCATGAAGAGACTTATCCTGCGTTGGGTTAATCTGGGGCTGACCTATCCTAGGGTTACTCTCACGGGCTTTTCGGCATGAAGGTTCCCAAATCTTCGCAATCTACTCGTTTGAGCCCTTTCGATTGGAGCGGATTTGAGTGGTGCGTTTCCTGAGCCATCTCCGGGGAGCAGCCCCATCGAGTCCAGTAATAAGCAACCGACGGGTTCGCCTCAGGAGGAGGTACAATCTCAACATACATTCACATTCATCGTCCTCACCGTATGCAAATGATTACTTTAAGGTAAATCAACTCCATTCAATCATTCATTCATTGGACAAAAGCACACATTCACACAACAATAAGTAAAATAGGTCAAAATGTTGCACGCACATACATATTCATAAATTTTTTAAGGATAGGATAGCATCAAGATTTGAAAGCGGCTTAAGCCCTCTAATGTCCCCAGCAGAGTCGCCAGCTGTCGACGCCGGGTTTTCTTCTCGCGTGTTCTTTTAGTCTTTTCCAATTTTAGCCTTTTGATTTAATGATTTTTTTTTGGAAAAGGTCGGCATTGATGTCGACGGGGTTTTGAAAGATCGTGTTTTATGATGAGCCAATTAACCAGAGTCGCCAGTTGGTATATTTGCAATGGATGTATCAACTCATCCGAGTTTTCGTTTTGTATGAATCGCTGGCTCATGTGTGACTCCGAATTAATTGGTCTGCGAATCGAGATCCATAGAGTTCGGGGGCTTGCTTAAGTGAGGGGAAGGTGTTAGGCACCCCTCGACTTCCGTGAAACACGGTTACCGCAATCTTGATGCTTTCCTATCCTTTAATTCATGAATGTGTATGTGTGTGTGTGTGTGTGTGCCTATGTGAATGTTGTGGGGAATTTGTATGAGAGAGTCATTTGGATTTTAGGGAAAATCGTGTTTTAATTTGAGAACGCTTCGGAATATCTTTTCGGTATACACGAGAAAGCTTTATTCTTTATGAGAAAGGTTTGATTTTAATTGTCCAAAACTATGAGATTTTCATTAAGCGTCGTTTTGGCAAAACAAGAGTTTTAAAAACCTTCGTCTAAATAGGAATCGAGATCTATACGTTGCTTTCATAAAATGATGGGCAATTTCTAGAATCTCTTTAACCCTATATACAACGGTTTAATAAAACGTCATTTTATTTATAAAATCATTTTGTGTGATGTTTTGGAAAACGATCTTTCTTTAGCTTTCTCGTTAGATAGGAATCGACATTCATTAACATTTCTCAAATTTTAACCTCGTGATTCTAATATCCTACTTTGATTGATTTTACGAAAATCTTATCATTTAGCTTTGAAATCAATTTCGTGTCATAAATCAAATCAAGCATAAACACGCGTCGGGGCTATTCATGGGCATGTAAGCCATCAAAATGTCCCCGAACGCCAACAATCACAAATTTCACTATTTCGGGGCCTTAAGCACGATTCTCGCCTTAGCGTCATTTTAAGGCCCAACGATTACATATTTACAATGAAAACTACGTCATTTCTACTTCTTACATCAAGATATGTCCATCATCGGATTGGGACCCCGGGTCGCTTTCCTAGGCTCACAACCAAGTATCCACACACAAACAATCAGATATTACAAGAAAATAAACCAACCCGGATAATCTAACAATACCAAGACATCCTAAAATAACGATTTAAAGGAATTGATACCAAATATAACACCTTAAAACAAACAAAGAAATTAATGAACGAATATCATCGGGTTATTAGGAAGAGTTTTATTCCGATGGAAACTTCACTCATAATCCCTAATTCATTGTTCAAATCAATAAATTACATGAAAAATTGCATCTAATTTGATCAAATGATATGATAGAAATTGATATCACAAAAGAGATTTCACCTTGCAATTGATATCCAAATGGATGTGAACTTGATGTATTTGAATAGAAGGAAAGAATCTATTTGATACAATCAAATCAAAAGAAAATTATTCCTCTCTTTTTTCTCTCTTTTCTTCCTATTTGATTGCAAAATTTATGCTATTTCTTCCTCAATTTCCGAGTTGGCTGCTGCTGTATTCTCCTTCTTCCTCAAATTCTCCAACCTCTCAACCTCCTGTATGCTGCCCGAAGCTGGGCTTAAATAGGCTGGCCAGAGCCAGCCGCAGATCTATCTGCGGCTGGCCGCAGATGGATCTGCGGCTGGCCAGCTGGCACGCCTCCCATCGCATTCAGCTGGTAGTGCTGATTTCCTGGTTTCCGTGCTGGCGCACCCACTTGGCCGCAGATCTATCCGCGGCTGGCGGGCTTGACTTTCTCGATTTTCGTGCCACGCCTCGATTTTCGTGCCGCAACGTCAGTTTTCGCTGACAGGCTCGTGCTTTACAGTCCGAGAATCATTGAGAAGCGCGCCACACCTTCCGGGAATGCCAAATTCGGATAGCCCTGCTATCATGTCGATTTCGGCTGCAAATTATCATGGTGGCGTCGAGTGTCCGTACTTTTCCTATCTTTTGCTCTCGCAGGCCGATCCATTTGACGAATTTGCCCTCCTGTCAAGGTTAGTATACGAAGTGCAAAATTTGGGTGTCTACAATATGAATAAACTCCTTTATTCTAGTTAACGTAGAATCCAATTCCAAGTTCAAATAAAATTTTTAATTTTAATTATATTCCAATTCAAAATAAACTTTTTATCTTAATTGAAAATAAATAAAATCAAAATAAATAAAATAAAATAATTTTACACAAACAATTATGCCCAATTAAATTGTTCTAAACACATATCAATGTATATACAGAATCAAAACAATTAATAATTCGCATAAAGTTTGGCTCTTGATACCTGTTGGTCGATTTCGCAATCGATAACACACACGTGCAAGTATACACGGCCCACAAGTAATATATGATAAGATAAGAGTCGAACCCACAGGGAATTGTGACAAATAATAACCAAGTACCAATCGTATATCAATTTGATCTAATTTAAACGATGAAGGTTTGATTGTTTGTTGATTGGTTGAGTTCACAAGTTAAGTAATGAGTAAAATGCGGTAAAAATAACAAGATAGAAAGGTCTAAGATTACAATTTCCCCCAACACGTCATTTAAATCTCCTAACTCTCTCTTTTCAGTCAATTATAGCATACGAATTGACAACCGAGAAATCAAAACTACATAAGAGCCTCTGTCGATGGTCAATCACGAATCTTCCTAAGCGGTGCATAGGTATATGTCTATCCTATACACTATCAAGAGACTAATTTCAGGAATGATTTATAGACACGTGTCACCAAATCTAATTAATCCTCCCTTCCATTACCAACTTTCACCTCGGAAGTCATTAAGACTAGATTCTCAATAGGTTGCATGCGGTAATTAGGTATATATCTATCCCAACTACTATCAAGGTACCTATTATTGCAGATAATTAATAAGACACACGTCACTTAATCCGATTAATAACCCACAACAATCTATACTCTCGCATGTTATCATAACTAGGTCTTAACCTATAATCCGTTCGATAAGTTCATATAGGTTACCACGGTAATTACGGGCCAAGCAATTAATCTAGAAGCAAAGGTTATGACAATCAATTCACAAATGCATAACTAAAATCAATAGAGAGAGAATTCAATTCAAATTAAGTGTTGGGTTCCATTGGAATCTTAGAATAGAAGGTTAGTTCATGATAGCTACAATAAACATCATTTTCAATTGATACATTGTCAAATTCGAATTACAAAGGAGATGGGAAACTAGAAATGAAACCACTTTTGAAGCTATTCAGCTGGTGTTCCTTTGGTTGCTTATAGATTTCTAGCTCTCCTCCTTAGCTTTGCAATTCCTCTTGACTGAGTTCCTTGGCTTTGGGCTTGATTCAGCTTGATTTGCAGCCTTGGGCACTGTTGGTTGATGTATTTTGTAGCCTCCCTCTCTCTAGATTTCCCTTTGACAAGCCTTTCCTTCTTAGTTCTTTGGCTTTTGCTGAGTTTTCCTTGTATTGCAGCACTTTTGCTCTCTATTTTGATGTTTTAGTCTAGCCTCCCTATCCCTTGATATCTGATATGAAGCTTAGAAGAGATTATATATAGCCTCCATCAAGAAACCCTAGCAAAAATCGGACAAAATGGAGCTCAGATCGCACTAAAACTGTGTCAGATCGCACTCAGCACGGCGTTGGCGCGCCCGCACGCTGGCCGCACGCCCAACGCCGCACGCCCGCGCCGCGCGCGCCACAGCACGCCAGCGCGCGCGCCCCGCGCCCAGCGCCCTGGGCCGCACGCTGGTCGCTGACGCCCAACTAGGCCGCACGCCCACGCTGGCTGCCGCACCGCCCCGCAACCGCCGCGCGCCCGCACGCCAGCTGCGCAGCGCCGCAGCCCGCGCAAGCCCAGCGCCAGGGCCGCACGCTGGTCGCACGCCCACGCCGCACGCCCCCGCTGGCTGCCGCACGCCCGCGCCGCGCGCCCAGCTCCTGGGCCGAACGCTGGTCGCACGCCCAACGCCGCACGCCCACGACGCGCCCCCGCACGCCCGCGCCCAGCGCCTGGGCCGCACGCTGGCCGCACGCCCAACGCCCGCGGTCGAGGCCCCGCGCCCAGCGCCTGCCGAGGCCCGCGCGCGCCCAACGCCGAGGCTGCCTGCCGAGGCCCGCCCGCGCGCGCCCAACACGCCCGCACACGCCCAGCGCGCGCCCGCCGCACGCCGCGCCCATGCGCCCGCGCCCAGCGCCTGGGCCGCACGCTGGCGCCCCGTCTGCCGCACGCCGTGCCCGCGGCTTGGTCGACGCCGCACGCCTTCCAACGCCGTGCACGCCCAACTTCCAAATGTCAACAAATTAAGCCCCGAGCATCGCCAAACATAAATTTTCACCGTGTTATCATTCGGGCACGGATATCTAAGCACGGGCTTGCCCTCGTGGCTTGGCCGACGCCGCACGCCGTGCACGCTTCCCGACGCCGTGCACGCCCAACTACCAAATGTTATCAAATTAAGCACCGAGCGTCGCCAAGCACAAATTTCCATCATACTGCCATTCGGGCACATGCGTACAAGCACGGACATTGAGTGAATACAAACAACGATCCGAGCGGTCTTTATCTCAATTCCTACAAACATAATAAAAATGCATCAAAGCAACATAAAACATGTAAAAATAACTAAAAACTAATTTATGTTGAAATAAGATAAAAATACATAAAAACCATATAAAATACCTAAAGACTTGCAAATTATCAAGGCCAAAAGTACCCAAATTGTGTGTACAAAACACACTCATCAATACCACTGTTAGGTTTGTACATAGCGCGAACATGCAATCAAATTACATTAATAAAGCGGAAGCGCGATAAAATCAGATTTTAAAATTTTATACAAACCATCACCATGATCTTTCTTTATGCACAATTATTAATTAAACGAAAGAGATGGAGAATAAGAATTATACCCTTGTAGAATTCTAGCTTTCTCAGGTACAAGTTCACCTCCAATTCTTTCGCGTTCTCCTTGAATTCCACCGATTAAATTCCTTCCTTTGATCAACGTTAGCCACCCAAGTGTTTGGCCTCTAGAGGTGATCCACCAAGGAATAATACTTATTCAAGAAGATGGGTGTTGGCAAAACCCTAGTTTCTATCTCTACAGAAATTGTAAGTACTCTCTACAATTCTTATGCAAGAGTGTGTAACCCTAATCTATGATAAGACTTCTCTTATTTATAGATGTAGGAAAACCCTTCCCTAAACTATTTAGGATTAGGGTTTCTATTCTAATTAAACTCCTTTAATTAAATTAAACTCCTAATCCAATTAGGAATTCATGTGAGAGTACTTCTATTAATTAATTCCCAATTCCTATTAGAAATTAAATAATCAGTAATAGTAATAATAATAATAAGACTCCTCTTATTAATTTATATTTAAATATTTCTAAAATATTAAATAATAAATATTAAGCTATTTAATTTATTCTAATCTCCATAGACTAAATTAAAATACACTTAACTTATTATTTACAATTATGCCATTTACTTCTTAAATAAATATTTTTCTTTTGCGGTGTGACCCTTTAGGTTCTCCATATTAAACCGGGTTGTGAATAAATCAATTAGAACAATTCTAATCTTATTTAAATAAATAAATTAAACTATTTAATTCATTTAAATAAATAATATTTTATTCTACAATAAGGGTAAGCCCCCTTAGCGATCAACGACTTTTCAGATAATATAGATTTCAACATTAATCATAAAAGAACCTTTCAGTGCATAGTTACCCGTACAATTCAATCCTTCTACCATACAATGTCCCAATTAAATATAAGACATGGAATTACTGTCAAGTCTTATTTTATATTTAATTATATGTATTTCGATTCTCAAATGCACAACTCTAATTAATACAAATTAGAAACTCCTTTCTAATTTCATTCTGCTTTGGCCAAAGACTTCTGAGTCGTCCGTTTTATCGAATCACATAGGACATTCTCTCCTTTTACTAGAAGTTGGTAGATTCTTTATTGATCATTCACCTATCTCCATGTATAACTTATTATACCCAATCATACCCTTTGATATACCCTAAAGGTCTTAAGGGACATGTCAAAGTATAACTCATCATACACAAGATACTATGATGATCTCAAGTCCAAGGATCACTTGTACTACTATCACTAGAGGAATTCCTATTGACAGGCGAGTAAAACTCCATTAGGTATTCCTTAGCGTGCCACGTTCAGTGAACTTATTCTCTAATAAGCACCTACATACTTGCTTTAGTGTCTCCACACAAATGATTATGAGATCAATCATCCTCTTCATAAGAGCAAGCAACGTATGTACTAATCTATCCGGATTCACTAATCCCCTTTTTAGTAATCCAACGATTAGGAACAATTTTAGTTTGTGAGCTATCTAGAATTTAGATCTCATTAGCATGATCACCATCATGATTCTAAAACATTGCTCAAAACTATGTGTTTATCACATTTAATATAACAACACCATGTAGATAAAGTAAAATGCCTTTAACAAACGAATAAGATTACAAAGTATATGCTACATCATATCAAATATGATTGGCTTGTGTGCATACTACTTTCAGCGTCTACGTTCGGAGGGACAGACAGATGCTTGGCTCGGATTTTATCACTTTTTGCTGGTGAGGCTTCTCTTCCTCTCTTCTTACTGGACTTTCCTTCATTTATTTCTCTTTTCTGCATTTGTCGGTTACTCATGCTTTTCACTGTTTCTGTTCGCTGTTCTGGGCCTACGAGCGTCTTCCATGCCTGAGGCCCGTCACTACCCTCGGTTTGGATACCTATCCCCGGGGTCAGCGGTGGCATCACAGCACTTTGGAGGAGGTCCCGGTGTCGGGCAGCTTTGCACATTGTAGTATTCAGCTGGAGCTGATCACGGCCGCTGATGTCGTCTGGGTTCCCTACCTCTCCGAGCATCTGACTGCGGGGTTTGCCGATGGACATCCTTCTGGCCCGGAGTTCTAGTTTTCCACCCGTCGCCTCACTTTGCAGAGTGTTGGAGGATGGGTGATGTACCTGGAAGAGCGCGCATTCAGATGCGTTACTAGAGAGATCCGCATCCCGCACTCCCTTCCCTTCACTACCTCCTGGCCGTTGGATTCTCAGCCTTCGGAGATCATGCTAATCAGGGAGGACGGTCGGATGCTGTCTACGGGTCCCAGTACGAGCGAGGCTTTCCGGACCTGGTGGGTGCCTCGCACCATCGGTCCTCAGACCCGAGCCACTTTCTTTCTTGGAGACATGGTTCCCGGCTCGGTGATGATGACTGATTGGGCTACCTGCGTTCGGACTCCCACTCATGCCGAGCAGATTGCCACTTTGACCCGCCAGGTGGAGCAGCTGTCGCTGTATCTTCGGGTGTTAGGCCGGACCCTAGAGGATGCTTACGCCTACGATCCTGACAGTGCGGGTTATGATGCAGGCCCGAGCTCATCTGATGCCACAGCGCAGCCATACATTCCTGACATGAATTTTGGTCCTCCGACTTCGACGACCCTAGGGGATCAGTTCGAGGATCCCGCTTTCATAGACGACATTGACTTTGTTTAGATCATGATAGGATAGGGCTTTTGTACCTGTACCTGTTTAGATTTATTTTTTCCTTTTTTATCATTATTACATGCACTATGTACTGAACTCATTTGTTTTATTTATGCACAGTTTTTATCTCTATGAAATTCACTTATTTTATTATTATCTGTACGATGCATGCTTTTTATTTATGGATAGAAAATGACCCATGTACAGTCTTTTTGATACTATTTTTCCACAGATGTCGTCCTCAGATGTCGTGGTACTTTTGGATCCCATTTCTCCCACAGGGTTGATTGGCAGTCTCCTCCGCTGGTTGGACAGTTTATCATCGGTCGATAGGATTATCGCAGATGGCCTTTTGGGACATTCTTGGTCCTTATTATCCTTTCAGGTGCCAGCGGGCTTTGTGGAGGGTATTCTAAGCTATTGGGCCCCTGCCCGTCAGGTGTTCAGGTTAGGGACAGTAGAGCTGACCCCCACTCTTGAGGAGTATGCTCGTTTTACCGGTTTGCCCTTGGACGGTCCTTGCGCCAGGGTCACAGTTGGTCCCATGCGCCGTCAGTTCTTGACTTTCACTGGCTCACCCGACAGTTTTCACCTATTTCCTGGTGATTTTTCTGTATCCGAGGAGCGCTGGGGTGCCTTGAGATTAGATGTTTTGATGGCCTGTGTCGTCTCAATTTTGTACTTGCCTGCAGGACCCGATCAGTTGGACATGCGGGTTGTCGCGGCCGTTAGAGCCCTTTAGGAGGATCATACCGTTCTTCCCATGATTTTGGCAGATACGTACATGTCAGCCTCATATTGTCAGTCTTTCTGAGGCAGAGTATTCAGAGGGAGCTCGACCTTATTGTACGTGTGGTTTATGAGCCGACCTCAGCCCCATCGGTCATGTCCCGTCGCCGTGGGTTTTGCTTCAGCCCATGACATAAGCCACTGCAGTTTGCCATTTCGTCCCGTGAGTTAGTACTGATGCGGACTTAATCCTCCTGGGTAGAATTCCTTGTCGGTTATAGAGGATCCTTTTCATCTCCTGATACTAACTCCGGTTATTGCCTTCCGTTATGAGCTTCTTGACTCACGTATCCAAACCTAGAATTTTCATCCCTATTGTTGGCTTGAGAGGCGTGGACGGGGTGGGGTGGAAACCTATCATACCCTTGGCGGGTTTTACAGGGCAGAGTGTTGAATCAGACATATGGATTTTTCACACCTATCACGGGTTGCCGGCCGTTCCTACCGAATTCCTTATATCATCCAAGTCAGAGAGGGGATCTACTGCGGGGTATTACCGATCTTTGGTCTCAGCAGGGATCTTTGTTTCGAACATAGTGAGGGTTTGCCACCTCCCAGACATTTGCTTACGTGCAGTGGTTGCGCGGGAGACTTGGATCCGGTTGGTTTGAGTCAGACTGGGTGCCTTTGATGACTTCTGGAGTCGATCTTCCCAGATGATTACCACATGATCATTCCATCTCAGCTGAATTCTGCCCCTAGTCGGGTTACCACCGGAGGTATACCCGAACTCTCGCCTGGCCTTGATTTAGCTACTGAAGCTGAGAGGGGATTTGCCGCTCTTGTTTGAGAGAGATTGATGTCATTCATGGCTAGAGTCGCTGCCATCGCTGACAGGAGACGCCATTGTATTTCAGTACCAGGGCAGTTTTGGCAGTTATAGATGCTCATTCTGGGGGAGATGTCAGCCCGTATTGCCACTGCTTTATTGGACCGCCATCGGACATGATGGGGGCAGGCAGATTGCAGGGGATGTTGATGCTTCAGATCTGATCCACCACTTTATCCCATCCTGCTTCAGGCTAGTTTCAGAATTTTGTAGTTTATTTTATTTCCTGCATAGACTATGTTAGTTGTCATCGGTTATCAATAAGAGAAATCTTGTAATAAAATGATTATATATACAGGACATGCATTTAAATTTAGTCATTTTCCTTTTTGTCGTATCGTTGCCTTTCATTGGATCCTCATTTTTATCCAGTTGACCACGATTTTGACATTTCGCTTTCTTTCTCTTCTCAAGTCTTGATGGAGGATCTGATTAGATATTGTCGTACCCCTGTCGGATTTCCATCCGTATTGGGTCTTAGATTTTTGGTGATAACTGTCTGGTATTTCGGATCTAGGGTTATGTCATTTGGGATGAAACTGGTTAGGCGGCTGGTTTCGGGGAAGGTTTTGAGGGGGTGTAGGAAGGTTTATCTGGCTATCGGGAAATGGTTCTGTTTAAGGAAAGGATTTATTTTTAATGGATCGGACCGCGCCATTGATGGCATGCCTACGTACCCCCACAAGTTGGGACGATCAGGTCCTACGTTAGTTCGCTCCTCAAAGAAAAAGGGAACTGATGATTCAAGCATTATAACCGCTTCACTGAATCGGAAAATTGAAGTTGGGGTCATTGGAAATACCCCTCCACACATCCCATTTCTTGCCAATATGAGGGGCTCCTCCGGATAGCACTTTCTTAATCACAAAATGGGTTCCAGTTCCCAGTTCCGGGGAGAAACTTCCCCTTGGCTTTGTTTGACAAGGCATGAACTCTTTTCAAGCACCAAATCATTTTCCTTGAACTTCCGGTGGTCTTATCCTTTTGTTCGTGATGATCGGAGAGATCCTTTGTTGATATAACGGACCGTTGCCAAACCAGCAGCTTACCCTCCTTTCATCAATTAGGGGCCAAATTGGTCGTATGATTTGTCATTCCAATCTCTCCTCGCTTTATCTGATGCCATCGATCACTATTCTGAGGGACGCCATCTCAACCTCAACTGGCAGAATCGGCCCTCCATTCCATACACCAAAGCGTAAGGGGTTGCCCCTGTAGAAGGTACGCGTTGTTGACGTTCGGGTATGCCAGCAGGGTGAGGTGGTAGCAAGATCCGGGCCATCCCCGATGATTAGCAGACATTTTGCGCCCATGATCTTCTTGATGTTCTTATTTGCAGCCTCCACTGCCCCATTCTTCTTTAGGACGGTAAAATGACGGAAATTGAGGTGTTTGATCTTTTAAACTGGTCGCACAATCCCTTCATGAGGGCGTTGTTCAAATTCTTGGCATTGTCGGAGACCAAAACCTCAGGTTGCCCATATCCGACAAATGACATTATTCCTGATGAAACCGACGTATGACCTCCTGAGTTTACTTTGGGGAAAGAAAGCTGCTATTCTACCCATTTGGTTGGAAGTTAATCGATCATAAACGAAAATGAATCCCGGTTGCCCATTGCTTGCTTTAGGGCTCTATTGGTCCGATTACATCCATTCCCCCACAGTTGAAAATGGCCACGGGGAATGGAAGTCATTACAGTGTAGTTTCATTTGCGAGGGCGTAGTAGATCATTATTACCGTGCTGCCTGGCATTGGTTTTTCGCACCGTTTGACCATGAATTCATCGCAGGAGTCGGTTTTCAAGCCTGTTAACCAATAATGCCCCGTTCTTAAGATCTTCTAGGCCGGGCCAGCATCGGTCCCACTCATGTCGTGGCCCGCACACTCCACCATGTATTTCCGTTCATAATCCTTTGGGCCTTGTGTCTCATCTACGCATTATTGCAGCTTTAGTCCCAAACCCAGCATCCCTCTTATAGAGTTGATATCCCCACTCAGGTAAAACTTCATTGCCATTCTTTTTGGAATTCTTCATCCTCTTCAGCTCGGCTCTTGCCCAGTACGCAAGAATGGATTTCTATCCCTCAGATATTCCCTTATATCGTGATACCAAGGCTGCCTTGGCTATAACCACCTCGTCTAGATAAATACTGCGACATGTTCCTCGTAGTGCCGGGGCAGTTCCGCAACCGCTATTTCAATCTGTGGTGGAAACATCTTTTCTTTTGATTTATATAGATCAAGGGAAGCCAGAGTTGCCACATGGCATCAGCAAATATCATTCGTCCCCGGGGTGAATTATGACTGTCGGAAAGTGATCATCTTCGAATTCTCGCATCCAATTGGACAACACATCGGTGGTATGGAAGCAACCGGAGCTCCCTTTGTGCTATACTCCCCTGATTCGCCTGTTTGATTACCAGTTCTGAATCCCCCAAACACCGCTTAATCTCTTTCACTCCCATATCATGCGGGCGGAAACGGAGAGTTAAGTCCCAATACTACCACCCCTCGTACTCAGCGTAATTTGTTTGAATTACTGAACTGGCAATTTAGTAGCCCCAGGGTATTGCTCTCCGGTGATAGTGGTCCAGTACTGCTCCGGCTCCTGCCCCCTCCAAAATTCATGGCGCACCCATCAAAAATACAGCTTCCAGAACTGCCCCCTCGTCAATCACATTTCGTGTGTGTGATACCCAAATATATCTTCTCCAGGCAGTAGGATTAGTTTCTAACGGCTCCATCCCTCCTGATTGGGGTTTCTGCCAAACTGTTCTGCAATTTCCTGCCCTTTCATGGCTTTCTGAGTTACGTTATACCATGTCGAACTGTTGGTAAGATTAACTGCCATCTTGAAAGTCGACAGTTCAGCATGGCCTTTCAAAGAGTATATTTCAAGGGATCCATCCTTGGATATCAGGTACGTTATATGCCCATGGAGGTATGCTGCTGTAATCTCCCTGCAGCCCAGGCCAGAGCACAACAGGTCTTCTCGATTGTGAGTGTAATTATGTTTTCACATTGGCTAAAAATCTCTTGCTGAGGGTAATAGATGGCCTGCTCTTTACCTGCCTCATTCTTCTGTCCCAGCATAGATCCCATCGCGAATGGCATTTTGACCGATATATACATAAACAGATAGGGGGATCCCATCCTGTCTGGTGGGGTGGGTATTGGTACCCAGCACTGGTGATGCCTCTGTCAGCTGCCTTTTTAATGGTCTGAAAAGCCTTCTGGACATTGCTCATTCCATTCTTGGGAAAGCACCTTTCCTTAATAATTTGAAAACTTGGCTCGCATGTAGTCGTCAAGTGGGATATTAAAATGGACTGATGAAGTTTTATTCTTCCGGAGGAATCCTCCTTATCTCCTTTCTCTGTGTGAGGGTATTGCCGGCATATCCACAATGGCCCTTAATCTTGGATGGCTGGATATCCAACTCAATGCCTTCGATCAACTAAACCAGGAATCCCAAGAGCTTACCCGACTGCCACTCCAGAAAGCACACTTTTGCTGGATTTAGGAGCTTCAAATTATACTTTCTGAGCCGGTCTCGAATAGCTTTTTTAAGATGGGTTATATGGTCAGATTCTACCCTTGACTTCACAGATAATGTCATCCACACAGAACCTCTATCTCCTTATGCATACATGTCGTGGGGAACAGGGGCCATCATAGGCTCTCTGATAAGTAGCCCGCGCATTTGTGAGACCGCAAAGCCAACTGTCTTATAGCAGAAAGTGCCCCAGGGGGGTGATGAGACGCGGGTCTTTTCCCGATCTTCTTCTGCCGAACCCATTATCTGATGATACCCCGCAAAGCAATCAACACAAATAGAGTACATCTCGTACTGGGCTGTGGTGTTATTTACCAGGATGTGTATGAAAGGCACCGGGAAGTTATCTTTGAAGGACTGGTCCTTGTTTAGAAACTCTATAGTTTACACATACCCTCACCTTCCCTCCAGGCTTAGCCACTGGGGGGGTGGGGGGGGGTTTGTGTGGTGTGGGGGAAAAACTACATTGGACAAGCCATTCGGGGGTAAAGTGGACACCATAATGATTCTTCGCCGCTGAATCTGTTTGATGATCTCTTCCTTCACTTTTAAGCTCCACTCCGGTTTCAACTTTTCTTAGCTTCTGCTTGACAGGCCTGTAAAACCCTCCTTGGGATGGGCAACCGTGTAGGTATACCACAATGGTCGGTGGGATAATTCCGATCATATCCTCATGAGACCAGGCAAAAGACATCCTCAGTTTATTTCTGCTTTCTGGCTAGGGGTAAGGGTCCGTCCCTATCTTGAGTTCTTTTGGGGGGGCCTTGTCAGGGTGGTTCGATATCTATAGTGATGGTTTTGGGTCCCAAGTTGGGTTTAGGTTTTATCCTCGACCCATCCTTTGATCTCGTCAGGTCTGCATCGGTCGTAATCTGTCTTGTCTTGCTCAATGCCCATCAAATCGAAATCCAGCCTCAATGTCAAAATAATAATCATCATTCAAATTTGATAAGACCGTTTTTTGTTAGGCAATGATTACCTCAAAATTTGGGTTGGTACACCTCGAGATGAAACAAAATACTTGTTCATATATTAGTCATTTTCCACTGACGATCACATTTTCAAATAACATGACGAAACGACATAATATTATGCAAAATACAAAACAACAACAACAACAAAAAAATAAACTTCTTCATCCTCCCATCCTCTTGGGGTGTCTACCACCCTGTGATGTCGGATTTTACCATTGTTTGGATAATCACTGGTTTCGTTGGTCCAGTTGTTCGACGGTCAGGTCAGATGAAGACTTGAAAGATGCGCTGGAATAAAAGGTGGCTTCAACATTCGCGACACTTCCCCGATGACTACGGCTTACATCGCCTGTTAGTCCCTCTTCTTACCTTCTTCAGGAATAATTAGCCCTGCCCAATCGGATGACAGGGGTGGTGGGGGGGACACCTCCTGTTGTTGCTCCTGAGTGCATGATATTTACATCCGTTCCCCTCTCTATTGCTCTGTTTAATTATCCGGGGATTATAGCACCTGGTTTCAAAACTTTTGTGCGACCTCCTGTAGGAAATTTTCCCTCTTGGTCGACACTATTCCACTTGCGGGGGGTTAATTCTTCATCCCTGACTTAATCAACAGGCTCGCTAGTCCC